>WSYH01013668.1:0-16770 GCA_036426205.1 Ascaphus truei | reverse complement strand
GGACTGTCAGGCTTTCCTATTGAGTCCACCACTGCTGTGTAGACAGTGACGTCATTGCACGGCGTCCCGCGACGGAGGCAGCATCGTGGCACGCTGAGGGCACCACCAAGCTGCGTTTTAACCTCTGTGCAGAGGATACACCTGCCGAGGTACAGGAGCACTTCATACGGCCAGGAGGCAGGAGCGATTTCACCGAGCCCCAGTTGCCAGCTGCTGAACCTGGCTGCATGAAGGGAAATCCCTTGGGAGTGAGGGACTGACGTCCTGCCCCAGAGTCAGCTGAGCTGCATCAGCAGAGGGAAGCAAGCACCCGATTCTACAGTAACAGCTGCCCGAGTGGTAAACATGTGATACACACTACATGCCTTTTACCAACTTTTTCATGTACGCAGATATATACCCCTTTTTTAATTGTATAATATATTGTTGAATTTGCTTCACTATTTGGCGTTGTGCGCTGTTTTCTTTTGTTTCCATTTATATATTGTGTCTGCAATTTATTCTACATGGCAAAACTAATAACTGTTTGAGCCTGGTTTGGGTATTCAGCACTTGACAACGCACTAAATCTTATAAGTCTTTGTGTTACTGTAACATGTGGTGAGACAGCGGCAGTAAAATGAACACAGTATTCGATTAGAAACACGTTAACTGGCAAATTCCTTTCTGCCGAAGAAACAGACACGCAAATCTCTTTACCTCAATCTGGCCATGCTCCCTGAAGGATAGCTTGACGTACGAAGCGGCTGGTCTGTGAGGGCCGGGTTCTTTGCGCGGGCGTGGCAGGATGGAGGTGCACCCACTATTTTGGCACTACGAAAGGAAAAAAAAAAGTCACATCAGAGAAAAAACCCTACATATTGCTGAATATTTCCAGAAGTTATGTATTCGTATTTTATTGTATACATCGCACTTTGATGTGATTTTTTTCCCCTATTGTGTTTGTGCACTACATTTATTGAAGCATATATTTGCTCTTGAAATTCACTTTTCCCACCTGCATTAATATTAGCAGTACAATGTATAATAAATGCAAAGAAATTAACATCAAAACACAAGAAAAATCCCCTGCTGTCCATTCAACCCCGCCTCCCCCTTCAAGATACAACCAAAAATCCCTTTGCACGCAGGAAACATTTGGCTACTTCTTTGCTGAGACAATTGCTCACCTATTATTCATTACCACTAGCATGGCCTTTAAACAACGTGGATTCCTCCCTCACAGTTTTATCCGTGCAATGTTACATACATGTTGCTTATCAACCGCACCTCAGTCTCTGCTAGATGCACCTCACGCTCTGCCAGATCAGTGTATGCTTCTCTTTTTGGCCTGTATTCAATGTGCTATGAAGCGTGGATTTCAATTCAATATATGACAAAGTGTCCTCACTAGGCCAAGGCTCATACGCCCCCATATATTTTGCCTGTACATGACTTTGTATTGCAGCGCTCTCTGCATGGCGGCCCCCTCCCCACGTGTGGTCACTTTCTCCAAGTCATGCTGCTACTTATCTACCCCAGTCTTCTATTATACTCACTGTGTTGTGCGATTGGCCTGAGTGGGGATTATGTCACGTGACACGACTGCGCTTACACACACACATAACTACCACTTTGTGCTGAGCACACTCACTAAATGCAGACTTCCATGTCTGAATAGCAAACCAATCCCCTAGGGAAAGGAGTACGCTGTATAAACGGACACGGCAGAGTGTGACTACCCATTTCCTACAATATAGGGCCTATTTTATAGTAAGAACAGAGGCCCAAAACATTAATGAAGTCTTTGATAGTTTCACCACTATTGCCTTCTAACTCCAAATACCAATAGATAGATCATTGCAGAGGCGAGTACTCTCCGTTGGTTACTAGTGTGGCTTTGGATCGAAGACAAAAATTATACACCTGACAAGTGTGTGTAAGTCATTTTTATGCACTGCAGAAGGAGGTGGTAGAGTACGTATGCAAGTAACATTAGAAAAGGAGTCCCTGCCCCGAAGAGCTTACAATCTAAGTGGTAAGCACGTACAGAGACAGTAGGAGGGTTGTTCTGGTAAGTGCGTCTGCAAGGGGTCAAGGCCAGTGCATCTGAGATGTATAGTGTCAGCCAGCAGAGCTAGCCGTATGCATAGTTAAAGAGGTGCGTTTTTAGATGGGTCTTTAAAGGTGGAGACAGGGTGCCATCAGATATTGAGGGGAAGGGCATTACGGCAGTCAGTGAGAGAGGTTTTAGGTGAAAAAGGGTTTTACATACAGCGTATAATACATTGATATGTGTACCAGTTAAAGTCAAATAATATTTATGTTCAGAAATGCATTGTAAAAATCCATATATACTTTAGACTCACAAAAATACATATAATTACAGAAATGACTGTGAAACATCCCCTGTATTGTATCACAGGTGACTGGTTATTAGAAACTTGGGGTAGTCTTGGTTGTGGTGGCCACTACTTCCTGGAAAAATACAAGGTATTTATAAATTACTCCACACCACACAAGCTCAATGTTTAGCACCATGTATGCAAAACTTACCTGAAAGTAGTGCCAATAAAGAGATGTTGACTTGAGAACCCCTTTTGAAAAACACTGCCTAGGAATCCTTGGGTTCCCTTCAATTTTCAGGTCATTGAAAATTGTACCAATACAGAAGAATGTACAATGTATCTGATCTCAGACGGGCTATTAGAGAGGGGTTGGGTTCCTTACACTGCATCTGATCTCAGACACGCTACTAGAGAGTTTGGGTTCCTTACAATGCATCTGATCTCGACGCGCTATTAGAGAGGGTTGGGGTTCCTTACAATGCATCTGATCTCAGACGTGCTATTAGAGAGGGTTGGGGTTCCTTACAAGCATCAGATCTCAGACGCGCTATAGAGAGGGTTGGGTTTCCTTACAATGCAATCTGATCTCAGGCGCGCTATAAGAGAGGGTTGGGGGATCCTTACAATGCATCTGATCTCCGAGACGCGTATTAGAGAGGGTTGGGGTTCCTTACAATGCATCAGATCTCAGACCACTATTAGAGAGTTGGGTTCCTTACAATGCATCTGATCTCAGACGCGCTATAAGAGAGGGTTGGGGTTCCTTACAATGCATCAGATCTCAGACGCGCTATTAGAGAGGGTTGGGGTTCCTTACAATGCATCTGATCTCAGGCGCGCTATAAGAGAGGGTTGGGGGGATCCTTACAATCTCTGATCTCCGACGCGCTATTAGAGAGGGTTGGGGTTCCTCATCATCATAGTCTCAGACGCGCTATAAGAGGGGTTGGGGTTCCTTACAATGCATCTGATCTCAGGCGCGCTATAAGAGAGGGTTGAGCTCCACAAGATTTCAAAATATAATTATAAGGTTCCTTAACCAAAAATTGGGTGTAAAACCACTGACAGAGCAATACCTGCCCACTCTGTCCTCTAACCCACAGTAATGACCATTAGGAACTAATTGTCCACACTGGAGAAGTTTCTATCGGTAACAATACAGTCTCAAAAAGAAGCAGCAGCATTCAGTGATGATGGTACTCCATATCAATTTACAATGCAGCAGTCCCTTTTCAGTGAGAGTGCATAACATCCACCGTCATTTAACCCACTTGATGTCAGTGGTTCTGCAATATACTGTAAAACAATATATTAAAAGCCAATCTGAGTTCACTCACAGTAATGTATACAATTGAAGTCTAAACTTCTTTTCCAGTTGTCCTCATCAGTTAATAGGTTTTCAATGACAGGACTGAAATAGGATGGTTAATATTATTACAAACGTATCTCAAACGTGTGGTGCCACCCATCAGCAGAAGATAAAACTATCCCTTTGAATGTCTTCCAAAATCAACACAAAAGTATCATTACTGTACTTCAGCAATTCAGACACACCTAAACATCAAACATTCCCCCCAAATACCTATTATGCCGCACGTTGTCTCAGACCAGGCTTTTAGCGTCTGGTACAATAAAAGGAAAGAAAAATGTAAGAATTGGTGAACTGCAGTGTAACTAAGAAGTCCTGAAATAGCTAAATATTTCTGTAACATTTGAACATTTATCAAGCAAATATAAAATATTTACAGATGGCCATATTTGCCTAAGGTGTATAAAACTACACTCTAAAAATAGATTTGTAAATGTCATTTAAAAGTTGGTGATTCAGTGCATTATAACCTCATTGAAATGTTTATACGGTTTCTGCACACATTTCATAGTTGCAGACATTGTAAAACACGACCTATACTTTTGTTACAATAAACAGAACTACGTGAATTGTAATTAAGATGTTTGCATATTCTTCAACTACATTTGCTGTAATCTATAAAAGTAGCAGAGTTGCCACTTCTGCCTGGGGTTGCTATACAGGGAAACAATATACTGTAGGCAAAGGTAGAGATAGATGATAAGATAGAGAAAAAAAAAGCTGGATAACATTAAAATGAGTAGATCTAAACTTGTTTCTAGCAATGAGGAAGACGTCTTTCAACATTAGATATCTAAATAGGAGCCTTAGGCCTCGGGCATGGTCAGAGACGCTTAGGCGCGTGCTGCTCGGCAGTGAGCCCCTGCAGCCGAGCAATGGAGCGCTTTAGCAGGGGCTCGAGCACGCTTCCGCAGGTGTGCGGAGAGCGTTTGTCTTATGAGGGCGAACCAGCTCCGTGACGTCACAAGCCCCCCCCCCCACACGACGCCCCGACCCGCCACACCACCATCTTCGCCCTCTGGTTAGTCCTCACCCTCCCACGTGCTCCTCCTGGCCCTTAGAGGTTAGTGTTGAAACAGGAGGCAGAACCTGCAAGTGTGTACCTACTTAAAAGCCACATCCCTCCAAAATTCAAGAAGCGTCATTATACCTTTTTCCGATGCCCCCTGCCGCTCTTCAATGAAAACGATCTGAGAGACGAAGAAACGCAACGCAGGAATCCTGGGGAAAAACAGGAAAAGAAAAAGAACGGTTTAAGTAAAATCAGAGGGAATACAGCAGGGTTCCCAACTCCATCCTCAAGGGCCAACAACAGGTCAGGCTTTCAGGATATCCCTGCTTCAGCACGGGCGGCTGTCATAATGACAGCCACTGTGCTGAAGCAGGGATATGCGGAAAACCTGACCTGTTGGTGGCCCTTGGGGACTAGAGTTGGGAACCCTGTTCTAATCCAAGGTACAGGCAGTCCTCGGTTATCCGACACAATGCGTTACTCAAAATGGCGTTGGATAGCGAAACGTCTTAAAGCGGAACACGTTTCCCATAGGAACACGTTTAAAAAAGGTTCCGTTCCTGAAGGCATTTTTAACTAAAATACACCAAATATTTTATGCAGGCAATAAGATATGCAGCAACACACATACATTATATAGTGTTATATATATATAATAGTTATATATATATATATATATTATATTTATCTTTTATTATACTATATATAGTCTTTTTAGTAATATGTATTTTATATATTATTATAATACACAAACAACTTTGCAAAGCGTTGTAAGAGCGTTGGATAAGCCGTTTTGGCGGTTAAAAATGAACATAGGTTGCATTGCACAGCGTTGGATAACCATTCGTTGTAAAGCGAAGCGTTATAAAACGAGGACTGCCTGTAATGTGTTTGTTTATTGTGAAAATGTTATATATTTGCTTTTTGGTGGGGGGCGGGGAGCAGCTGCATTTTTCCTCATCACTTAATTATATATTTATCTAACAAATGATGCATTATATCTACTTCACAAAAGGCACAAGAACCAAACAATTCACCTACAGTTTGCAGGATTGTAGTTTATCACCAAAATAAATAAGATGAAAATTAGAAAAACCTCCAAAAGCATTTTTTACAATGGAAATGTTTAAAAAAAAAACAACAAAAAAACCAACCTGTTTAGAAATAATTTTAACTTCTGTTTATTTTTTTCCCACAAAAGTACCATCACTTCACTTACATATTAAACGGGGCCAAAGCCATTCATTCCTTTTGTCCAAGTAGGGACCGTCTCTCAATGTACCATTTACATGTAAGCTCTTCAGCAGGGTTCACTCTTTGATGTTTTTTCATGCTGCTCTAATCCCCATTGTTTTGAATTGTAATGTAAAACGCTGCAAACACTGTTGCCTGCATATTAATATATGACACATACTCTCCCTTTTAACAGTGGTGCATACAGACAGAAATGAAGTTAGTACACAATGTACATTTTTAAATATCATTATAAAAATATATAATTGCGGTATTATTGCAAGAAATGACCATTGTGCACAAACATGATACTGGTACTTTAATGGATTCCAAGAGAAGTTATAAAATCAATCGATGACCAAAAGTTAGATGGGAGGTATGAAATATAATTTGTTGGGAGAAAATCGTGCAGAAGAGACTTGCAACTGCAGTACCTGGACGATTATTTGGGAGCTACACGTAAAAAAAACCGCACTGCTGGTGTTAACCCTGGTGAGGTGCTAACTGGGTGGAGACATGATGTATAATGAGGAGAAAAAGAACCAGTTTACTAGCACTCATTCACAACAAATGTATAATGCTTTTTTTTTAAAATACTTTTTTAATACTATTACTACGGTGTTAAACGTAATTAAATACTATATTGAACAGCACGTACTGTATCCGTTGGTAACCCACCCGGGTCTAGGTGGGTAGATATGGTATGATCCCTGATATGATCGGGATCAAATGCTATAAGTTATGCTACCTGAAATGCAGGAGAGGAGTCAGAGAAAGCCCACGAAAGGACTGTCTCTATGTGAGTGTATCACGGGCGCGTATGTGCGCTCTAAATGGATACACTCACTAATAATCTGGCATATATGCGCTAGGTTAGACCTGTGCGTATCTACCCCAAATAGAGATTACACTGGTTGCCTGTATATTCCCCGAGGCTATCAAGGCTAAATCTCTGTAGAGGACATAGATTGCCCATACTCTTGAGTGCAGACTAATAGTCAAGCGCTCAAGTATGGTATATAGTGTCAGCGAGCTAAGGCATCTACAAGAGGCAGTTCTCTCTCTGACACACGCGGGAAGCTTGTTTATTTAAACATTACAGTAAGGATATGATCCGCGTTACCGCATTCTAGCTTCCCCACCTGTGCATTTACACGGGATCGCGCTGTATACCAGTATCGCGTGATTCTCTATGCTCCCAAGGAGTCTTGTAAAACCCACCTGACAGACAGGCATGTCCTCGAGCACATCGGCACTGATATAACCAGGATCAGTGCTGATGTAGGGGACTATGCGATCACCAGGTTAGACCGGCTCCCCACGTTTATCATTGAGTGCATATTATTTGCTCCATATTCTGAGAGGCAGGGTGGGTGGGGTGTTTTTGGGGTATTGACCTCATCTGTATTAACCCCCTGTGTACCTTACTCCAGTTTTGGTTGTATTTGCTGGCAAGTGTATCTCTTTACCTGCTGAGTAGCTTCTCAGCTGTTCATGTGCATATATTAGCCTCATAGTCAGCGCTACATACCATTTTACCCGCTCTATACTGTGGAGGGTGTCTTCATACTAGTTCCACCACCTGTGCAATTATCACCCTGCGAAGTTAAGGGTGATTACTTATGTGTCTGAGAGCGTGTATATGTGGCCTTTTAGATATTATTCTTGGATTCTGGACTATTAGATGCATGCAAGAACACCTTATAACAGCAGATATTACCACAACACCTGACTGACAGTAGTGAGGGAGTGCCTATTTGGGCTTACATCACCTCCAAGGTGTGTGGTAATTCTTGTAGATGCCTTAGCTCGGTGACACTATATACCCTACTTGAGCGCTTGGACTATTAGTGTGGCATCAAGAGTATGGGCAATCTATGTCCTCTACAGAGATTTGCCTTGATAGCGCTGTTGAATATATACAGCAACCAGTGTAATCTCGTATTTGGGGTAGATACGCACGGTCTAACCTAGCGCATTATATGCACAGATTATATGAGTGTATCCTTTAGAGCACAATACACGCCGTGATACACTCACATAGAGACAGTCCTTTCGGTTGGGCTTCTCTGACTCCTCTCCTGCATTTCAGGTAGCTATAACTTCTAGATTTGATCCCGAGTATCTATCAGGGATCATACCATATCTACCCACCTAGACCCGGGTGGTTACCAACGGATACAGTCCCGTGCTGTTCAATATAGTATTTAATATACGTTTTAACACCCTATTTTTATCATAGTTATAATAAAGTATTTTAAATTTATCATGATACATTTGGCTGTGAATGAGTGCTAGTAAACGGTTCTTTTTCTCCTCATTTATATGATTATTTGGGAGGCCTTCAGCCAGCAGTGGGTTGATAAAGGGCTGAAAGAGATATAGTGTCCCCCACATTTCAACACGTTACATGATTTTTCGGTCCTCCAGATAAGCCGGAGTCGTTAGAAGTAGATTTAGTTCTGTAAATTGGTCTTGTACAGAAATATGAAATATAAAACAGACAAGGTTAATTTGGCTTCCAAGCGACTGACACCTCCTCTAGGATCAGTCACCACTTCCTTACTTTACTAACCGGTATCTCCCAGATCAGATATCCAATACAAATTTTGGGAGATATGATATATAATATATATCTATATATATATATTATATATATATATATATATACAACACAATGCACAACAAATAGAAGTAGTTGTGTTAAATTCTCTTAATCACCTGATCAGATTGGTAAATATCCATGCAGCTCATTACCTGAAAGCATTATTACACTTAATGCTAATGCTACAGAGTCATTATCTCGTGGTAAAAACGATTGTAATATACGTTCTCCTTAAGGCTGTGTTATTGTTCATGTTATACTCACGTTAATGGGAATAACTAACGTCTGCTAAATCTGTATGCAATCGTCTCCTGATTGTTATGCTGGTATTCTAGATAACTATGCTAGATTACAAGTTGATACACCACCCTTCTGGGTGCTACGCTGGATCGACAACAAGATAGTAACACTATCCCTCATATTAGCTATATTGGAATAAAAATTGATAAACAAGAGAAAAACAGGCACGCGCACACACAAAATCAATGCAAGTGTAAACTATTACAAATCCATAGCAACCCGGTGGTACTGTTGGTATAGTACAGTATATTGTACTATTTTTTACAGGGGCTCTCAAACTTTACAATACCACCTTACTGTTAATCATTACACACATATACATACACATACATAAACACATATACAATCTATGTGGAAAAACAATGACATCTCAGAATCAATCTCTAGTAGATTTAAAACAAAGACAACTGCAGGAGAGTAATTGTTAAATTTGAAATGTGATAGTCTAATATAGGGTGCACTGTAAGAAACCCCTGCTCAGTATCCAGCTTACAGTAAGATCTAGTGGTCTGGTATTAGGAAGTGGGCAGCTTGCTGGGCCAGATGATGCTATCTGCCGTCCTATTGACATGGGGATTCCTCACCTTTTCTTTCTCCCATCTGACAGCCGCACCCCGCTGTGAATCAACCAATGCGTCTCATCAATGTCCAGCAGCCCGTCACCAGGAACAGCGGTCCATGCTCACCGGCCCCGGGCTCAGCGCTTCCCGACAGAGGAGAGGCAGGAGGACAGAACATACAGGAGCCGGGGGATAACGCGCGCGCCCCATCGGGGCAGAGGACAGAACATACAGGGAGCAGGAGCCAGGGAATAAGGCACAGCGAGCAACTCAGGGCAGAAGGACAGAACATACAGGGAGCAGCGGAAAAAAGCACAGCGACACTCGGGGCAGAGGACAGAACATACAGGGAGCCGGGGCTAAAGAACAGCGAGCCTTCAAGGCAGAACAGAACATACAGGGAGCTTGACGCCTGAGATACGCACAGCGACACCTCTGGACAAGAGGCTCATAGCAGGCTTCCTGGTGATGTCTATAGAGGCAATATTTTTAGTAACTGGCTGGGTAATAAGGTGTATAAAATTGTGATAGGTAAAAAAAAAAAAATTGTAAAAGTTTTTTTAAAACTAATTTAGTCCATGAAGGTTAAAGATGTGTGTAAGACTGTCAA
This sequence comes from Ascaphus truei, assembly GCA_036426205.1. Taxonomy (NCBI): domain Eukaryota; kingdom Metazoa; phylum Chordata; class Amphibia; order Anura; family Ascaphidae; genus Ascaphus; species Ascaphus truei. Next base: position 6,754 of record WSYH01013668.1, on the reverse strand, counting down.
TCATCTGTTATAGTCTGCAGGGACAGCAAATGTGTGCTAAAAGGGTAATCCTTTTAAAATCTGCGGGGAAATGCTGTTTGTAAGATACTGAGCCTTTCATCTTGTGAAATCTATGGGACAAATTTTGTTCCTAAGTGATTCCCCCCTCTACCCCCCCTCCCTCCCCCCCCCCCCCCCCCCCCCCCCCCAAAAATAAGTACATGGGGTAAAGTTATGTGAGTCTATAGGGAGAATGGGAAATATGATCCAAAGGGTAATGATATAAACAAAAATCTAGGTGGCAGCAGTGGCATTGAAAAGACAGCCCATGCCTTAGGCTGCGGGACCGCTAGCGCTGAGCGCCCTGGCGCTCAAAGCAGCGTGGCGGGTGGTCCTGCGTCTTCGCTCGCGCGCAGGGGGAGGGGGGCGTCATTGCCGAATTTGAGTGTGTACGTATACATTGTTTGAAGTGAAACTTCTTTAGTGGCACCTATTCTGATGGAGTTGAAACGGGAGAGTTGGAGGCGAAATGTGAAACGGAAGTGACTGTCACGGCTACCCTCCCCCGCGCTACTCCTAACAGCCGCCGCTCCCCCCACACACCCGCTGTGTACCCTGCCCGCTGTGACATGTGGCATCGCGATACCGCCGGCGCCGCTCCTCAACGGTCCCCTTCCACCCGCTCCGTCAGCTGCCATGGGTATAGCAAGATGGCTGCTGCAGAGCTTCGCCGTCCTAGAGTGAAAGGTTGTAGCAAGAAGGCAGGCGGGGATTTTTAATCCGAATCAGTAGCGCGCTGCTCAGCCTCTCTCCTCCCTCCGCTTCCCTGTGTCCTCGCTGGACGAAGCGACGCCGGGGCCAGGCAGAGGACGCCAGGGATCATGGAGGGTAACCGGTGAGGAATCAGAGCGGTGTGTCGCTGACACGCTGAATTGCCATGGACAGGAAGGGAGGAGGGAAGGGGAGGGGAGTGATGAGATCTGACCTGGCAACGATGTCCACATTAAAGGACACCAATGAAGAATAGGCTGGGGAGAGACATCACATTGAAAACATCAAAGTCCTATTATTCTGTGTGTGTCACGCAGCGAGTAGCAGGAAGGGCAGAAGTGGATGTGCATTCACTGCCCTTGCAGCCAGCCGTTCAGTGCATGTGGTGTGTGTGTATGAATAAGTTTCAGTCAGTGTCAATGCTGGCTTGCTGCTGCTGCTGCTGCTGCTGTGCTGCTGCTGCTGCTGCTGCTTGCTTGCTTGCTGCTGCTGCTGCTGCTGCTAGCCTGCTATGCTGCTGCTTCTGGCTGCTGTGCTCTTCTGCTGCTGCTATATAGCTTAGTTCAGCTCCGGTGTCCTGTGCCTCTCTGCTAAATGTACTGAAGGAACCTTCAGATGGCATGAGCCTTCAGCACAATGAAAGACTGTCAAAACAGGACACACAACACTGGAATCTCTGTGCTAGTAATACCAGGGTTAAGGAAATACAAGGCATCTGTATGACAATCTCAACTGTCAACCCAATGAAATATAACATTCTTCTGTGTACTGGAATATCTGATCTTACAAGTCACAATCTATCAGATTTGTAAAGGCAGTGGTCACAGTACTAATCAACCTCAGTGGTGCTGTGCTTGACTGCAGGAGAGAGCACAGTATTTGAGCAAAGGACACTATAAAATAGTACTAATTTTACAAAACATGGTGTTTCATGCAGAATATAACGGGGTGAGACTAAAAACACATCTCCCTACACGCACACTCAACACTCACACTCATAACTACTTCCCTGAAGAAGTAGTTAATTCTACGAAACTAGTTGGATGTAACATTCTATTGCCTTATATCTGCTTACATTGGCCTTTGTCTATGTATTGGCCTGTCCTGTTTTTATTTCATCCTGTGTGCTGTTTTGGACACTTGTGAGAGACTTTGTAGGACTGTTCAGGCTTTCCTATTGAGTCCACCACTGCTGTGTAGACAGTGACGTCATTGCACGGCGTCCCGCGACGGAGCAGCATCGTGGCACGCTGAGGGCACCCCAGCAAGCTGCGTTTTAACCTCTTCAACAATATAATTATACAATTAAAAAAGGGGTATATATCTGCGTACATGAAAAAAGTTGGTAAAAGGCATGTAGTGTGTATCACACTGTTTACCACTCGGCAGCTGTTAACTGTAGAATCGGGTGCTTGCTTCCCTCTGCTGATGCAGCTCAGCTGACTCTGGGGCAGGACGTCAGTCCCTCACTCCCAGGGGATTTCCCTTCATGTCAGCCAGGTTCAGCAGCTGGCACTGGGGCTCGGTGAAATCGCTCCTGCCCTCCTGGCCGATATGAAGCTGTCCTGTACCTCGGCAGGTGTATCCTCTGCACAGAGGTTAAAACGCAGCTGTGGGGTGCCCTCAGCGTGCCACGATGCTGCTCCGTCGCGGGACGCCTGTGCAATGACGTCACTGTCTACACAAGCAGTGGTGGACTCAATAGGAAAGCCTGACAGTCCTACAAAGTCTCTCACAAGTGTCCAAAACAGCACACAGGATGAAATAAAACAAGGACAGCGCCAATACATAGACAAAGCCAATGTAAGCAGATATAAGGCAATAGAATGTTACATCCAACTAGTTTGTTTAGAATTAACTACTTCTTCAGGGAAGTAGTTAATTCTACGAAACTAGTTGGATGTAACATTCTATTGCCTTATACCTGCTTAATTGGCCTTTGTCTATGTATTGGCCTGTCCCGACGGAGCGGCATCGTGGCACGCTGAGGGCACCCAGCAAGCTGCGTTTTAACCTCTGTGCAGAGGATACACCTGCCGAGGTACAGGAGCAGCTTCATATCGGCCAGAGGCAGGAGCGATTTCACCGAGCCCCAGTGCCACTGTGGAACCTGGCTGCATGAAGGGAAATCCCCTTGGGAGTGAGGACTGACGTCCTGCCCCAGAGTCAGCTGAGCTGCATCAGCGAGGGAAGCAAGCACCGATTCTACAGTTAACAGCTGCCGAGTGGTAAACAGTGTGATACACACTAATGCCTTTTACCAACTTTTTTCATGTACGCAGATATATTACCCCTTTTAATTGTATAATATATTGTTGAATTTGCTTCACTATTTGGCGTTGTGCGCTGTTTTCTTTTGTTTCCATTTCTTAGTGTGTGTGTGGGGGGCTGAGCAACCCCTGCGTTACAGCTGCAGACGCCATTATCCCCAACAACGTTATGTGGCACTTATTATTTAATGTATAATTATCTCACTGTGGAGTTGTGGTTTAATTTTTTTATAAACTTTTTATCACTAAATTGATGGTATAGTCACTGCACTGTATAATTATTTACATTTAAACTTTATAGGTAGTTAGGTAGTAGCGCACAGTTTTGTTTTTTTTTTTTTACAATATATAAATGCTTATCCATCGCCATGTGATGTGGTAAACTGTAGCTTTCAGCAGCACTTCTTAGGGACCATTTGCTGCCGTCGGAAGTGAGGATTCATCAGTATCACTTGGATTATAACTGTGGGGCTGTGATTGTAGGTTATAACTTAATACAGTACATGTATGCCTTGTAGAAAGTGACAAAGATGAGCATGGTTTTCCTGGTTGTTATAAAACAATATCTCATTGATGTACTGTGTTTGTGTGCAGTTCCACAGGCGTTTATCAGAGGAGCTGACACAGGAGATGGGAGCGCTCATCTGCATCGCCGGCCATTCAACTAAGTAAAGGTCCACAGGAATGATAACCATTGTGGCTGTTTAAAAGCAGAAATACATACTTTCCTTTTTTTCCCCCAATAAACTTTAAATATCCTATAACATTCAGGAGGTTATAAGATAGGTTACTCTTATGAAGTTCCCTGAAGTCATCCATCATGCCATTTTTGCTCGTGTCAAGGGCTTAGTATCACCTTTTCTACAAACTCTACACTTGGCCACAACCCGCACGGCAACTCAGACTGCAGAGAGTGCAATGTAAATGTGATTGTAACATGTCCATCTCTTAATTCAGATCCTCATCGCAGGCTCCAGTTGGATGTAGTAGTAATTGTTTTTAATGCTTAGAATTCAAAATATCTGCAGAAAACCTGTCCCAACACATCGTATCGTTCTATAGCACTGACATGCAGTGCTGGTAATAGTACAATAAGCTCGGCCATGACAAGCTTACACACAGTAATTGATGTTTAAGCTACAAGGATATAGCGTAACTTGCCCTAGGTTACATTTTGTTGGCACTGGATATGTATCCATAATTCATGTTTGTTTGAACATCTGTCTAGGAGCTGGTACTATAACATGGAAGGTTTCAAATGTATTATGCTATCTGTCCTGAGTTTTTTTTTAGTTGCCATTGTGGATTTGTAGTGCAAAGTTGTTTACCTTTCTAAAGGTGTAGTTCCCCCTACTCTCTTTTTTTGCCCCTTTTTGTTTTATTATTTTGTATGTGTATATGGGAAGCGAGGGGGGGTCCCTGTGGTTCACAAGATATCACTGACTGCAGCAGCGATACACTTCTCCACCAGGTGCAGCAAAGTGAAGGTTTCAGTCTCGTGTGTCTCGCGTGTCGTGCGGGGCCAATAGGATTCCACAATGTCAACCCGTCGCCGTTCCTTTTTGCCCCGTGTGCAGCTGGGGATTAAATAACTAGGAAGTACGGCGGCACCTTTCCCGCTAACTACTCGGGAACCCAGGGCCCTGGTGCTGAAATAAACGTGGTGCAGACGCAGGGACACCCTGGCTCCCATCGTTAAAAATAAAAGGGCCCAGAAGGGGAACTGCTCATTTAAACATAAGTTGAATATCTCAGAGCAGCAATCCACCTCTAACACACTAAATCATGGGTGGGCAACTCCAGTCCTCAAGGGCCACAACAGGTCGGTTTTCAGGATATCCCTGCTTCAGCACAGGTGGCTCAATCGGTTGCCCACCTCTGCTGTGGATTGTTCTATTTTCCCTTTCTGGAGCTGACCGTTCAGTATTCTCAGTTCACAAAATGTCCACTGTTTGCGCTAATATAGGAAAACAATTCAAATATGGCTTCCTGGAAGGTTGCCAATAGAAAGCCGCAATGTTATCTCCCAATTACTCTGCGGCTGTGTATTGGCTGCCAGAGCGAGGCTGAGGTGTCAATATTGTGTCCATTGGACGGGTATTCTTGCCAGTGAAATCTAAAACCTGATATTCAGGAACCACGGGATCCCCGGAGCTTGGAATACATTATTCGCTCCAGTGGAGTTAAAACTAAACGTGAAGCACAGATTGCTGCTAATAACATTACCAACATTTTAAACAAAATACCCTACTTCTCTACTGTCGCAATGTAAAATGCCACTGATTACTGCACTTTCACAGCCTACAAGGCCTTGTGATGTCTTTAATGAAAGCCAGTTCTGTGGGAAACGCTTGTGCCCTTCTGTTGCCTTTTCCCTGCAGGCTGGAAGAATAAAAGCTGTGGGAATTGTTGGCATTAGAGGAAACTGGAAGAAAAAAAAAAAGAGACTGACAAAAACAGTTCCCGGGTAAGGGCAGAGGAACGGTGTCCGGGCAAACTCGTGTGGGTAGTTATGTGTTCCTGGCTTGGATATTTCAGTATACATTGGCTTAACAAAGTGCAAAGATAGAAACAAATAATACTGGGCAGTAAATGATACACTGTGATATTGCGATTAGATGCTCTTAAGGCAGCAAAATGTAGAACTGGGCTTTTTTTGTTTGTACATTTAATTTTTTAATTACAGGTTTGAAGTGGGGGGGTCGCTCTCTCTGCAGCTGAACTGTTCTCATTTCTGCTCCAGGGACCCCCTGCTTCTAGAGACACATACCTCCGTAGCAGTACGGGATCTCTGTGAGTTTAAATGTCCAGGTCACGTGGGCCAATAGGAAGCCACGGATGACATCACACAGGACATTTAAACGCCACCATTTCGTTAGGCACACACAGTTTCCTGGCTGCAGAGATACGTGCTCCTTAGCTGTGCTGGTATTCGGGAAGCAGGGGGTGGGCAGGAGCTGAAATTAGCAGTGGTATCTCAGGGGACCCCCTATTTCAATCCTGTACTAAAAACATTTATTTTTGGGATGTGTAAAATATTGCAAGTTGTAGCGATGAGAAAATGGTTTCCTACCTAATTTCCAATGTTTGGTTTTCTTATGTCTCTCCCTGTATCTGGATGTACTGCAGTTCACACAGTATACCCAAGGTTTTTTTTTCTCTTTTATGTTGGAGCATAAAAAGTGCGTTGTACCCCATATACCTTCCTGTGCTCTGGCGGCTTTCATCCTTCTCTCTACTGCTGTCTGCGTAGCTAAACCTCACCTCCCCTGTGGACATCATGTCCTCAAAGCACATCCCAAATATCTAAAAACCAACATTTCATCATCATTAACCCCGCCTCATATTACTTGTATGCTGCATATGGCCTGCGATTGTAATATTTCCTCTTAGTTGAGTAGGTGATCTGCTTTACACGTTGGTTTGGGCCATGCGTGTGTACATTAGACACCTCAATGCATTCAAGGAGAAGCAAAGAGGACTGTATGAGAATTCTGGTGTTGTTCTTAGTGGGGGGGATGTTTATTATTTATACTATTATGGAAATAATAGTATTATGAGTAGAAAACAATTGAGAGATTTAGGTATTCATTTGTGGATAAACAGAGAAAAGTCTGATGACTGATCACTATAAGCCGAGTTAATATGTGGTACAGCACACCATGTTTATAGAGGGAACCACTTATTGGTTGAATTGTAGTTAATGACCAGATTAATTGGGCGCTTGCAGATCT
>WSYH01013667.1:0-16770 GCA_036426205.1 Ascaphus truei | reverse complement strand
GTCGGGTAGAGGAAGAGCTCCTGAGACCCTCCTGAATAAACCTACTTTTTAAGGAGTTTCAACCCGACCAAAAACCTATAAAAAGCCCCTAAAAGGTTCCTAAACACGGCAGGATGGCTAATAAAGGGAAAAATCCCCCGACTCACGGAGGAGCCAACTTCTTCACCCCTGCAAAGCGGCCTGCAGAAGTGAGTGGAAAGAGGCAAGATGGCCCCCAGACTCCAGGCCCACGAGGCACACAAGGCCCCACGGAATCAGCACACCCCGCCGAGTCCCCCCCACCCGCTGAGGGGGGAATCACGAAGGCATACTTGGAGGAACTACATGCCAAACTACAGCGCTCACTCCAAACCAACATCAAGGAGGCGGTGGCCGAAATCCGGCAGGATATCAATGGCCTCCAGGAGCGTACCACCACGCTAGAAGCCAGACTCGACGAGGCCCTACATCATCAGTCAGAGGCTGACGACGAAATCATCCGCTTGGGCCACGAAATCAACACCCTACGGGATGGCCTGGAAGACCAGGAAAACAGGGATCGCCGCCAGAACCTGCGCGTCCGCGGCATCCCTGAGGCAATCCTGCCTGCGCACCTGAGGGCCTACCTGGTGGATTTTTTCCTTCTCCTTTGCCCGGACCTTGAGCCAAGAGACCTGGAGATTGACAGAGCGCATAGAGCTCTGGGGCCACGCTCCGAGGACCCTAATCGCCGGCGGGACGCGATCGTGCGACTGCACAGCTACTCAACCAAAGACAAGCTGATCGGCGCTAGCAGGGGGAGAAACACGATCGCGTTCCGAGGCGAACAGCTACAGGTCTACAACGACCTTTCTAAACTAACCATAGATCGACGCAAGGCTCTTCGCCCCCTCACATTGCTCCTGAGAGAAAAAGGGGTAACATACAAATGGGGATTCCCCTTCAAATTGGTGGTCCCCCACAAGGGCAAATACCTAACAATTAGGCACCCCGAGGACATGGCACCTTTCGCTAAAGCCCTGGGCCTCCCAGATGACCCCTTCCAACCTGCCCACTCAGCCGGTGACCGGCCCCGAGAGAGAGACGACATGCCTGTGAGGACCTCTGAGAGAATTGCGGGACAGAGGCAAATCCGGGAAAAATGAGGGACCGCACAGAACTACCCACAAATTCCAGCCGGCAGAATACCACCGTTCATCCCACAACAAATAAAAAAAGAAACAACCCCCAAAATGGCGCTGGGTATATCCTTACCTTCCCTCGTGGCCTTCCCTTCGACCCAGGGCTCACCGGCGATCTTGCAGCCAGCCCCTGAGACCTCAATGAGGACAATCCAGCTACAGGACGACGAGGAGCTGAATCCGGAGCCCCGCTGAGGAGCACGATCCCCGCCTGCCTGCACACCGACATCAACTCCGCAGTCTCCCAAGATGGCGGCCGGAGCGTCCATACCCCTCCTCGTGGTCCTTCTCCGATCCGCGGTCGCTCTGTTGGTTGCTCACCAAAATGGTGCCCGAGGAGGCCTCACACCAGCGAGTCGAGCCCCGCCGAGGTCGGAGGGGCGCCGACTGACGTCATCGCGCTGCGCGATGGGTTCCCGCCGGCGACGGCTGCGCTGCCTGAGCATAGCGGTGGCTGTGCCGTCGGGGCGTGATGACGCCACCCAGCGCAGACCGCTGGACCTCCCCGGCGGCATCCTCCGGAGGATCCCCTTATCACCCCCTTCTCTCTCCCGGCCGGGGTTTCTTCAACGCTCCCCCCCCCCTCGACCGGGGGGGCGGGGCCAAGGTGTAAAGCCCTATTCAGGACACCCGATCCCCCTTCCCCCCCCCTTCCCCCCCTCCACACCAGGCAGTCGAGTAACCCAGGAACCGCGATCCAGAAACACAACGGACATACGCTGACAGCCAGGGTTTGTACCAGTTTGTACCAGTGCCCCGCACATGCCCCGTCCACCTCCCCCCATATGTCTCTATGTCAGCAATGTCCCGCCTCCCCACAATAGCATGCCCAGCAAGAGGTCCCCCCAAACCCCTGCTCCCCCCCACCCCGAACCCCTGAGGACAAACCCTCCCAGCTGCCCCTTCAACCCCCCCCCCCACCCCATCCACTCCAAGAGAGGGGCCACGTATTCCACTAGCGCACACCCGCTACATCTACTGGGAGAATAAGTCAGTTATACAACATTCTACTGACAGGACACAAAAGTCCTGCACTAACTTAGTATTACCGTATTCTGGTGCCTGCATACTTGAATGTTCCATCTGCACAATGCTTTGGGTTCCACGATCAAGCCGTTCCCCTCGCCCCCCCCCCCCCCCCTCTCTCACCCCCCCCTCCGGACACCCCCTCTCCCCCCCCCACCTCTCCCAACCCCTCCCTCCCCCTCCTTCCACCCCCACCCCCCCTTCCCCCCACCACCCTCCCCCCCTGCTCCCCGATCCGGGAACAGCACCCCCCCTCATTCTAAAGTCCCCCCTCCCCCCCCCCCCCCTTTCCCACCCCCTCCCCCTTTTCCACCCCCTCCCCCTAACATCCTCTCCTCACCCCCATTTGTCCCACTGCCCCCCCGGCCCTCCCGCCCCCCCCCTTTTTCTTTCCCCTCCAGCTGATCCGTATGCCTCTGCCTATTCGTCTTTCATCTAACTGTAATGCAAAATGTTCTCACTACTTATGACTCATTACCCAGGGTCACACTCTCCCCCCGCCCCCCCCCCTCCCTCCCCTTCCCCCCCCACCCCCCCCCCCCCTACCCCTGCCCCCCCCCTACCCTCCCCCGCCCCCCTTCTGGAACTGAATCACTCACCCCCGCGTCCTGTTTTCGGGCCGGACACGCTCACGCGGATTGCCTGACAGACCACGGTACCCAGGTTTACCCACACGAGGTCGCACAGCGTCTGTGCTATGGCAAATGTTCGGTTGCCTCACTGCTAAATTGTAATTACGTACATATTTCAATGTTTAAATGTATAAGCCTGTACCCCCCCCCACCCCCTATCCCTCCTCTCTCCCCCCTAATTATCCCCCCATCTGTCCGACGCTTTGGCCCAGGTTTACCACAAAGGTCACACACAACACCGGTACTATGGCAAATGTTTGATGTCCTATATTGTTAAATGTAAACTGTGTACACTGCGGCAAGATCAATGTTTAAGCCTGCACCCCCCCCTCCCCTTTCCCTCTCAACCCCCCTTCCCCCCCCCCCCCCTCCCCCAACCCCCCCCCTTCCCCCAGACCCCCCCTCCCCCCACCGCCCCCCAGTCCGCTTCCCTTCCCCTATGATCAATCTCCCCCCCCACCCCCTCCTCCCCCACCCACGGTTCGTCCTCCTGTAAAATCACAGGTGACCACCGCCGTTCCAAGGAAGCCTAGGAGTGGACTGCTTCGGCTCAGTAGTGTATGTAACCAATCTGTCAAGTATTGTATGCACACAGCCTATCTAATACGAGGTACAATGTTGGTATTGAATGCTATGCTTAGGATATGTCAGAACTGCTCTCCCCCCCCTTCTGCCCCTTATCTTTCCCCCCCCCCCCCTCCCCCCCCCCGTACCCCCCCCCCTTCTTTCCCCCCTCCCCCTCCCCCCACTCCTCCCCTCCCCCCCCCCACCCTCCTCTCTTCCCCCTCTTCTCACACCAAGGACCACTCCACGGAGGGGACGCACCCGAATCTCACCGCCCCGGGAGGGCCCAAGAGACTTCAGGCTCATTCAACACTTATAGACACCCACCCGAGCGGTCAAGGTACACTATATGAGCGCCTGTACACACAGTACAGAAGCCAGGAACACATTAATCGGACTCCTCCCAGAAGCGGTCCCCTACCCAGCCTAACCATGAACCCCCCACCCACTCACCTCCCCCCCACCGCCCACCCCTAGAACTGAGCAGCCCAGCGCCTGCCCACTCCCCACATTGCCCATACAGGAGAGAAACCCAATCTTCTAGGACACCCACGGTCTGCATGTTTTGGCTGTAACTCCCAATAGCTAAGGGTCTCTACTCGGCCCACCCTTACTGGAGACAGTCGTCGGACCCGCCCCCCTAGAGTATTAAACCACCCCAACCGGTCTTTAAACCAGATCGGTTTCAAACTTTACAGACCCCAATAGGGTCTACCTTCCCTCTTTTCTACATCCGCTGATCCTATCCCAGCGGTTCCCCTCCCACCCTACCCCCCGTCCCACTTGGCTGTCCAGCTACCATCTTAACTTAAAGTTTACAATTAGTCTGCGTCCATCCCAAGCAGAATGTCACGCCAACAAGCTCTAAAGTTTACTTCCCTAAATGTCAAGGGCCTCCACAACACCAGAAAAAGACGCCTGGCCCTACAGGAACTTAAGAGGTTGGGAGGCGATGTTGTTTTCCTCCAGGAGACACACTTCACATCTCGGGAGCCGCCTAAAACATTCCAGCATGTGTATCCGATGAGCTACTTTGCCTCATATAGTAGTAAACGCAGAGGGGTCACCATTCTGATTCGTCAGGGCACCCCATTTAATCTTGCTAAAATCCAGGCAGATCCAGAGGGAAGATTTATTGTGGTCTACGGTTTGCTCTCAGGCTCGGCAATCGCCCTTATTAACCTATATGCCCCAAACGAGAACCAGACAGATTTCTTAAAAACAGTTCTGGCAGAAATTGACCCCCAATACCTATCATCGCTACTTATTGCAGGCGATCTAAATATGGCTCTCAACCCTAAAGAAGATAAATCGAGCCTCCCAGGGCGACAACACTCCACCCAGTCACAAAGACTGGGGAAAAAATTCAAGGACATAATGGGGGACTTCTCACTCTTAGACATTTGGAGAACACAACACCAGGGGCAAAGGGATTATACCTTTTACACGGCCCCTCACCAGACATATTCCCGTATAGACTACTTTCTTGCTACCAAGAACATCCTAGAAGCCGCCCTAGATACTGACATCGGCCCAATCACGTGGTCAGATCATGCTCCCATCACCCTGACCCTATCCATTCCATTCGTGAAAACAACCTCGTATTCCTGGAGACTGAACGACTCCCTACTGAATCACTCGGAGACAGTACGGGAGATCAAAAAATCCCCTAAGGAATATTTACGGACAAATATAGGTACTGTTACCTCTCCAGCGAGCCTGTGGGAAGCCCATAAGGCGACAATTAGAGGGCATTTCATCTCGATTGCCTCCCATAGGAAAAAAACTAAACTTAAACAAACCAAAGAGCTAACAGACAAAATAATAAGTTTAGAACAACAGCATAAAAATAACCCTTCCCGGAAAATCTATAAACAGTTGACTTCTACCAGAAGCGACTTAAGAATAATTCAAATGGACAGTGTCGAAAAAGCTCTTAAATGGACGGGTCAGAGGTATTACGATAAAGGGAACAAAGCCGACAGACTTCTTGCTAGCAAGTTACGAGGCATACACAAAAGATCGCAAATAACGGCGATCCGGAATAGTGCTGGTGAGCTCCAATACAATGAAAAAAAAATTGCAGAGGAATTCACTAAATTTTACTCTAAATTATATAACCTAAGGGCTCACTCTGCTAGCCCAGACCCGAAGGCGCTATCGGCTACCATTGATTATCTAGCTGACTGCGACCTCCCCTCATTAACAGAGGAGGAACTCCTTCTCCTGAACGCCAAAATAACGGCGGAAGAACTAGAATGGGCCGTTAAGGCCTCCAAAATTTCTAAAGCACCGGGCCCTGATGGTTTCACAAATGCCTACTATAAGAAGTTTCTTCCCATCCTGTCCACCCACCTTTTACAATTGTTCAACTCATTCTTAGAAGGATGTCCTATCCCATCTTCAATGTCGTCCGCCAATTTGGCTATAATCCTTAAAGAAGGGAAGAACCCCACACAATGCGGTAGCTATAGACCAATCTCACTGTTGAACAATGATCTAAAACTATACAGTAAAATATTGGCGAACAGACTTAATCCAATTCTCCCGAGACTAGTACATATGGACCAGGTCGGGTTTGTCCTGGGCCGTCAGGCCTCAGACAATACCCGTAAAATCATTAACCTTGTTGACCAGGCCCACCTTACAGACTCACAAGCTATGTTACTAAGCTTAGACGCAGAGAAGGCATTTGACAGAATCGACTGGCTGTTCCTAGACCAAACATTAAAAAAATTCGGATTCAGGGACTCCTTTCTTACGGGTGTCCAGGCGCTCTACCAAACTCCATCCGCCTCAGTTAGACTATCGGGTGGAGGAGCGGAACAAATCCACATTCGAAATGGTACCCGACAGGGTTGCCCCCTCTCCCCTCTCCTCTTCGCTCTCACGATTGAACCACTGGCGGCCAAAATAAGACAAAACCCAAACATCCAGGGTATACCTATGGCCACTGAACAATACAAAATTTCCCTATTCGCTGACGATATTATCCTGACCTTGACCAGACCCCTAACTTCCCTCCCCAACCTTCAGATGGAACTGACGGAGTTTGGAAAGGTATCAGGATATAAAATAAATAGCGACAAATCTGAGGCCCTAAATATTAGTCTTCCCGACCCCATAATCAAACTCCTCAAGCTAAATTTCAGCTACCGATGGTGCCCCTCATGCATTAAGTATCTGGGAATTAATGTATCTAGGCACTATCGGGACCTATATAGGGATAACTACCCGAAACTATGGGATCAGATCAAAAGGGATCTAGATCGGTGGGAAGGTTATCAGATCTCATGGATTGGGAGGATGATCTCTACCAAAATGAATATACTCCCAAGAATGTTGTACCTGTTCCAGACGCTCCCAATCCAGGTCCCGGCCGCCGATCTAAAATATATACAGAATAGACTACTCCACTTCATTTGGCAGGGTAAGAGACCCAGGGTAGCCAGATCAGTCCTGATGACCACAAGATCCAGAGGAGGGATGGGGGTGCCTGACCTATATAAATATTACCTAGCCGCTCAGCTCAGGCAGGTAGTAATGTGGAACTCAGACCCGACCCGATGTTGCTGGGTGGGAATGGAAACTCGGTGTGCCAAACTGCCTTCTCTGCAAGCCTGCCTCTGGAGCCTGAACAGAGGAGATGGCCACTTACACAATCTTAAGCTACAGGCCTCACGATTCACGTGGGATACCTGGTCCAGTTGCAAACTTAAATTTAACCTCACATCCACAAACTCACAACTCACCCCCTTTGTTAATAACCCTAAATTCCCTCCAGGATGCAGATCTAAGCTGTTCGCCCACTTTCACACACGGGGTATAGAGGCGATTGCCGACGTACTGAGCCTAGGGAAGCTCCTGAGCCACCAAGAACTGAGGAACAAATTTAAAATCACAAAATTGGACACTTTTAAATATCTACAAATCAGAAACTTTGTCAGAACTACGTGCCCTCATCCAGAATACCCCACTCTCACGACGTTTGAACTCTTGTGTGAGGACAAGTCCTACCAGAAGGGACTCATCTCAGATATTTACAATATCCTAATGCGCTCAACGTCCCCTACACAGCACGACTACATGCTGCGATGGTCAGCTGACCTTAACGTCGATATAGAAAGAGAGACTTGGGAGGAAATCTGGCAGGCAGCCTCAGAAACTTCCCTTTGCACCACAATTAAGGAAAACATCTATAAGATCATGTTTGGCTGGTATCTTACCCCAGCACGATTAAACCAGATCTACCCTCTGGCATCAGACCAATGTTGGAGAGGCTGTGGTAATAGAGGGGACATGGCCCACATCTGGTGGACCTGTCCAGAAATTGTGAAATACTGGGCCAAGGTCCAAATTCTTATAAAAGAGGTCACAGGCCTAGAAATTCCTATTGAACCACTGACCTTCCTGTTGGCAGCACCCATGCCGAATATAGTTCGGCCCACCAGGAAATTAATATCCTTCATTCTCACTGCGGCGAGATGCTGTATTGCGGCCTCCTGGAGGAAAACGGCTACGCCAGCGCTCAATACAATAAAGAAAAGGATTGGGGAAGTAATGACTATGGAAAGGCTCACAGCCAACATCAGACAAAAAACCCCGGCCTTTGAGGATATCTGGGAACCCTGGTTCCACTATACCAGCGCGCCCCGACCAACCCAGGGAGGTGGGAGACTAACTCCCCCCCCATAAGAAAAAATCAGTACGAACCTCACCAGCCACACCCCATCAGCCCTGTAGGACGACAATACCCGGCGTCACGGCGGACGCTACCACCTCTAGGCGTCACGGCGGACGCTAACCTCCCACCCTGTGACCCCACCCTGTGTCCAGTAACCCCCACCCAAATGTCTCGTGCCCCCAAAGTCAAATACCACTGAACATGTGTATGTGTGACTGCGCAGCCACTATGTTTGGTGATAGGCCTGGTTGGTGCACGTGAGTAGCAGGTTACCTGCCCGGGCTCCAGCCACGGGTACCGCGATATAAATCCGCACGATCTGACGTGGTCCTCCACACCGCGTGGGTTGAAAGTCCCGCGCCAACAATGTCACTCCTAGTCGCAGGGTCTTTGGTGGTGTTCTGAGCCCAGAACCCACCTCACAGGGCCGCACGGCTCCAACACTGTGTCCCTGTCTATTCAACCAATAATGGGGCAGTGTCCCTATCTAGGGCCTGTCCCTAAGCTCCACAAGCTGATAGGTGACTCAGGACCTAACTGGGACCTTGGGGGCTGCTGGCCTAATGCAGAGGGTCACTGACCCCTGCATCCACCTCTTACCCCTAGCTGGTCCGGATCCTGAGTGCCTGCGTAGCTGCAAAACCCCGCGAAATGTATCTAATGGGAGCAGGGGAATCCGGCCTTCTGATTGGCTCCCTGGCGTCAGGTGTCTCTGCCCCTAAGCACCCTGGGGGCTGGCAGTCTATTCTCGCGCATGCGCGAGCTGTCTGAGCCTCCCGCGCTGTGCATTGCCATTGCGCATGCGCAACAGCCCTGTGTATGGCGGCGCCCTGCTTCCCGAGCCGCCGGGCCGGTAGCAACGCGATCGCGGCCTTAGCGACGGCCCGATCGCGTCCCCGGCAACCGGCCCGCTCGCGTCCCTAGCTACCAGGGATTCCGATGCCGCTCGCGTCCCTAGCAACGCGCGGCTCGCGGGACAACAGAAGGGGGGTGAGTGCGCGAGGGGGGGCCTGGCTACACGCGAGGGGGGGACCTGGCTACATAGGGTTCACAACTGTTGTGTGATATTATCAATAATGATTCTGACATTAGTCTACATATCCTTTATGTTTCATTGTCATTATTTAAGTTTCTAGACAGTATAAATTTATTATTAATTTTATATGTATTATATGTTATATTTGATATAAATTTATTATTAATTATATATGTATTATGTATATTTGATATGTATTATTTGTTATCTCATGTTCTATGTTTGTTTTTGTGTATATGTTCTTGTTCGAGACGCTGGGAGTCCCAAAGTACACATCTGCGCATGAGCAAGGTTATTCTGATGTACTGCACCTTTAATACGGGACTATATAGATCGGGACACACAGGGACTACTTTTTTATATTACGTTTACCCCTGAGGAAGAAAGCAAGACTTTCGAAACGCGTAGGGTGTTCCTGAGAGGTCCTCCAGACTCGGTGGTGAATCCTCCCCCTTGGAACTTGCTAACAGATGCCCGCTGACTGCCGAATTCGGGCGGATATCCATCCGCGTTCACATCAGCTCCGTTTGGCGTGCTTCCAGTAGCCGAGCAGGAAGGAACTACCATTCCTCGGCAGACACGAGAATCTTCCGTGTCCACGGCGCACAGAGGCGGATGCCACAAACAGAGGGAGCAAGTTACATCCACGGTGGAGGATACACGTGTGAGCCCAGCAGTGCGGTGCAGCAGCAGCCATCCATAGAGGGGATACTCTTATATATCCACTGCCTGATACCTTCTT
This sequence comes from Ascaphus truei, assembly GCA_036426205.1. Taxonomy (NCBI): domain Eukaryota; kingdom Metazoa; phylum Chordata; class Amphibia; order Anura; family Ascaphidae; genus Ascaphus; species Ascaphus truei. The sequence goes on along the minus strand of WSYH01013667.1, from coordinate 6,926 downwards.
ACTTTCGGTAAGCAGGTACCCCCACCAGAGTTGGAGTGTCCTACAGTTTCTATTTTATGTATTTTATGTATTTTTAAATGATATGCTTTATTAAATGTGTTTGTAATTGGTCACCTGTTGTTCTCAGCGTCAGTCTCATGTTATATGTTTGTATGTATGCCCAACAGTATTACACTATGTTGTGATTTTTTCCTTACATGTTCACCCATCACATGTGGAGTATCCATTTCCAGGAGAAACATCTACGCCACTGGTTGTATATTTTTATTACTATATATTATATGTTTGAAGTTTACTAGTGCAGAGCGCCATTGATATATATTTTTGTAATATTCCCGTATAGACTACTTTCTTGCTACCAAGAACATCCTAGAAGCCGCCCTAGATACTGACATCGGCCCAATCACGTGGTCAGATCATGCTCCCATCACCCTGACCCTATCCATGCCATTCGTGAAAACAACCTCGTATTCCTGGAGACTGAACGACTCCCTACTGAATCACTCGGAGACAGTACGGGAGATCAAAAAATCCCTTAAGGAATATTTCCGGACAAATATAGGCACTGTGACCTCTCCAGCGAGCCTGTGGGAAGCCCATAAGGCGACAATTAGAGGGCATTTCATCTCGATTGCCTCCCATAGGAAAAAAACTAAACTTAAACAAACCAAAGAGCTAACAGACAAAATAATAAGTTTAGAACAACAGCATAAAAATAACTCTTCCCGGAAAATCTATAAACAGTTGACTTCTACCAGAAGCGACTTAAGAATAATTCAAATGGACAGTGTCGAAAAAGCTCTTAAATGGACGGGTCAGAGGTATTACGATAAAGGGAACAAGGCTGATAGACTTCTTGCTAGCAAGTTACGAGGCATACACAAAAGATCGCAAATAACGGCGATCCGGAATAGTGCTGGTGAGCTCCAATACAATGAAAAAAAAATTGCAGAGGAATTCACTAAATTTTACTCTAAATTATATAACCTAAGGGCTCACTCTGCTAGCCCAGACCCGAAGGCGCTATCGGCTACCATTGATTATCTAGCTGACTGCGACCTCCCCTCATTAACAGAGGAGGAACTCCTTCTCCTGAACGCCAAAATAACGGCGGAAGAACTAGAATGGGCCGTTAAGGCCTCCAAAATTTCTAAAGCACCGGGCCCTGATGGTTTCACAAATGCCTACTATAAGAAGTTTCTCCCCATTCTGTCCACCCACCTTTTACAATTGTTCAACTCATTCTTAGAAGGATGTCCTATCCCATCTTCAATGTCGTCCGCCAATTTGGCTATAATCCTTAAAGAAGGGAAGGACCCCACACAATGCGGTAGCTATAGACCAATCTCACTGTTGAACAATGATCTAAAACTATACAGTAAAATATTGGCGAACAGACTTAATCCAATTCTCCCGAGACTAGTACATATGGACCAGGTCGGGTTTGTCCTGGGCCGTCAGGCCTCAGACAATACCCGTAAAATCATTAACCTTGTTGACCAGGCCCACCTTACAGACTCACAAGCTATGTTACTAAGCTTAGACGCAGAGAAGGCATTTGACAGAATTGACTGGCTGTTCCTAGACCAAACATTAAAAAAATTCGGATTCAGGGACTCCTTTCTTACGGGTGTCCAGGCGCTCTACCAAACGCCATCCGCCTCAGTTAGACTATCGGGTGGAGGAGCGGAACAAATCCACATTCGAAATGGTACCCGACAGGGTTGCCCCCTCTCCCCTCTCCTCTTCGCTCTCACGATTGAACCACTGGCGGCCAAAATAAGACAAAACCCAAACATCCAGGGTATACCTATGGCCACTGAACAATACAAAATTTCCCTATTCGCTGACGATATTATCCTGACCTTGACCAGACCCCTAACTTCCCTCCCCAACCTTCAGATGGAACTGACGGAGTTTGGAAAGGTATCAGGATATAAAATAAATAGCGACAAATCTGAGGCCCTAAATATTAGTCTTCCCGACCCCATAATCAAACTCCTCAAGCTAAATTTCAGCTACCGATGGTGCCCCTCATGCATTAAGTATCTGGGAATTAATGTATCTAGGCACTATCGGGACCTATATAGGGATAACTACCCGAAACTATGGGATCAGATCAAAAGGGATCTAGATCGGTGGGAAGGTTATCAGATCTCATGGATTGGGAGGATGATCTCTACCAAAATGAATATACTCCAAAGAATGTTGTACCTGTTCCAGACGCTCCCAATCCAGGTCCCGGCCGCCGATCTAAAATATATACAGAATAGACTACTCTACTTCATTTGGCAGGGTAAGAGACCCAGGGTAGCCAGATCAGTCCTGATGACCACAAGATCCAGAGGAGGGATGGGGGTGCCTGACCTATATAAATATTACCTAGCCGCTCAGCTCAGGCAGGTAGTAATGTGGAACTCAGACCCGACCCGATGTTGCTGGGTGGGAATGGAAACTCGGTGTGCCAAACTGCCTTCTCTGCAAGCCTGCCTCTGGAGCCTGAACAGAGGAGATGGCCACTTACACAATCTTAAGCTACAGGCCTCACGATTCACGTGGGATACCTGGTCCAGTTGCAAACTTAAATTTAACCTCACATCCACAAACTCACAACTCACCCCCTTTGTTAATAACCCTAAATTCCCTCCAGGATACGGATCTAAGCTGTTCGCCCACTTTCACACACGGGGTATAGAGGCGATTGCCGACGTACTGAGCCTAGGGAAGCTCCTGAGCCACCAAGAACTGAGGAACAAATTTAAAATTACAAAATTGGACACCTTTAAATATCTACAAATCAGAAACTTTGTCAGAACTACGTGCCCTCATCCAGAATACCCCACTCTCACGACGTTTGAACTCTTGTGTGAGGACAAGTCCTACCAGAAGGGACTCATCTCAGATATTTACAATATCCTAATGCGCTCAACGTCCCCTACACAGCACGACTACATGCTGCGATGGTCAGCTGACCTTAACGTCGATATAGAAAGAGAGACTTGGGAGGAAATCTGGCAGGCAGCCTCAGAAACTTCCCTTTGCACCACAATTAAGGAAAACATCTATAAGATCATGTTTGGCTGGTATCTTACCCCAGCACGATTAAACCAGATCTACCCTCTGGCATCAGACCAATGTTGGAGAGGCTGTGGTAATAGAGGGGACATGGCCCACATCTGGTGGACCTGTCCAGAAATTGTGAAATACTGGGCCAAGGTCCAAATTCTTATAAAAGAGGTCACAGGCCTAGAAATTCCTATTGAACCACTGACCTTCCTGTTGGCAGCACCCATGCCGAATATAGTTCGGCCCACCAGGAAATTAATATCCTTCATTCTCACTGCGGCGAGATGCTGTATTGCGGCCTCCTGGAGGAAAACAGCTACGCCAGCGCTCAATACAATAAAGAAAAGGATTGGGGAAGTAATGACTATGGAAAGGCTCACAGCCAACATCAGACAAAAAACCCCGGCCTTTGAGGATATCTGGGAACCCTGGTTCCACTATACCAGCGCGCCCCGACCAACCCAGGGAGGTGGGAGACTAACTCCCCTCCCATAAGAAAAAAATCAGTACGAACCCCACCAGCCACACCCCATCAGCCCTGTAGGACGACAATACCCTCCCCCCCCACCCCCCTCCCCCCCTCTTCCCCCCACCCCCTCACCCACCCCACCCCCCCCCCTCCTTACCTTCTCTCTATGAAGGCTCCCCCCCCTTTTTTTCATGGACAACTTAGGTTGCCCTTCTTTCCCCCCCTTTTAAAAAAAAATATATATGTTTTGGAAAATGTTAGGCTACACAATTTGTCAGAAATGTTGTATTCTCTAAAAATGCCTAATAAAAACATTGGAAAAAAAAAAAAAAATAGACACCATCATTAAATACATATGAAAGATGTAACTAGAAATGTAAATTAAAGCAGAGCAGGGAGAACAGAGATACACAGACCAGAGACACATCCCTTGGGTTGAGAGGGGGGCCTAGGTGTTTAATAAAGTGCCCAGATGTCAACATCCTCATTTAACCCCATAGGGGACATAGTATCTAATTTATGTATATATAAGACCTCTGGGTAATGGCCTAATTATTCCCTGAAGAAGTAGTTAGTTCTACGAAATGCGTTGGATGATATTCACCTATTGCCTTATATCTGCTACTGCTATATCTATTGGCTTCGCCCTGCCACTATCACTCTTGTGTGTTATTTGGGCTGTTGAGAGACTTTGAGAGACTTTACTATCTCCCTGCCGATTCCCTCACTGCTGCGGAGACTGTGACGTCATCACGCAGCATCCCGTGATGGAGCGGCATCGTGGCACGCTGAGTGTGTCCCTGCAGGTTGCGGTCTCACCTCCGTGTGCAGAGGATCTGCCTGTTGAGCTACACGAGCTGCTCTAGATGACTTGGAACCTTGAGCGGTCCCACTGAGCACCAATACCCGCAGCGGAGCCTGGCTGCTTAAAGGGAAACCCCCTTGGGAGTCACGTATTGTCGGATGAGGAGTCTAGGCAAGAATCCTGCTCCAGAACCAACATAGCGGCTCCCGCTGAGAGAAGCAAGTACCAGACTCTCCTGCCAACAGCTGCCGAGTGGTAACCAGTGTGATACACACTAAATGCACTTTTTTCACCTATATGATGTACGCAGATTAATTACCCTTTTAATTAATATAATATTGCAATACTTGCTTCACTATTTGGCATTGTGCATTGTGTGTGTGTGACAGGGAGAGATAGGTGTGCATCGTGTGTGTGAGACAGTGAGAGATAGCTGTGCATCGTGTGTGTCTGACATGGAGAGATAGCTGTGCATCGTGTGTGTGTGACAGTGAGAGATAGTTGTGCATCGTGTCTGTGTGACATTGAGAGATAGCTGTGCATCGTGTGTGTGTGGCGGAGTGAGAGCTGTGCATTATGTGTGTGTGACAGTGTGAGATAGCTGTGCATCGTGTGTGTGTGACAGTGTGAGATAGCTGTGCATCGTTTGTGTGTGTGACAGTGAGAGAGAGCTCTGCATCGTGTGTGTGTGAGACAGTGAGAGATAGCTGTGCATTGTATGTGTGTGACAGGGAGAGATAGATGTGCATCGTGTGTGTGTGACAGTGAGAGATAGCTGTGCATCGTATGTGTGTGACAGTGAGAGATAGCTGTGCATCGTGTGTGTGCGTGACAGTGAGAGATAGCTGTGCATCGTGTGTGTGTGACAGTGAGAGATAGCTGTGCATCGTGTGTATAACACTGTATAAGTCGAATTTCAGCATTTTTGTATGACCGGGAAAACCACAGTCACAAACCGAGCTGCAGTTCCATAGAAACTTGCAGTTTTACCGCTGAACCTAAACATGGGTAGAAATTACTTTTTCTCCATCTCTGTTGTTGCCACAGACTTCCCCTTTACAGCGCACACTTGCTCTATCCTTCCCGCTTCAGCCCAGAAATATTGAGCTTCAGATGTGTTGTTAACGTTGTGTAAAAAAGTTGCTCACAGACCTTCTAGGGAAACATTGTGAAATCGCGTATATCTTTGCTTCTACAAATAGCAATGTATTGTCCTTTGCTGTACACACTGTTCTAAAGTAAAGAGGAGAGAATTCATCAAGTTTAATAAGCACAAATACTGTATAAGTCGAATTTCAGCATTTTTGTATGCATGGGAAAACCACAGTCACAAGCAGAGCTGCAGTTCCATAGAAACTTGCAGTTTTACCGCTGAACCTAAACATGGGTAGAAAGTACTTTTTCTCCACCCCTGTTGTTGCCACAGACTTCCCCTTTACAGCGCACACTTGCTCTATCCTTCCCGCTTCAGCCCAGGAATATTGAGCTTCAGATGTGTTGTTAACCTTGTGTAAAAAAGTTGCTCACAGACTTTCTAGGGAAACATTGTGAAATCGCGTATATCTTTGCTTCTACAAATAGCAATGTATTGTCCTTTGCTGTACACACTGTTATACAGTCAAGAGGAGAGAATTCATCAAGTTTAATAAGCACAAACACTGTATAAGTCGAATTTCAGCATTTGTGTATGACCGGGAAAACCACAGTCACAAGCCGAGCTGCAGTTCCATAGAAACTTGCAGTTTTACCGCTGAACCTAAACATGGGTAGAAAGTACTTTTCTCCACCCCTGTTGTTGCCACAGACTTCCCCTTTACAGCGCACACTTGCTCTATCCTTCCCGCTTCAGCCCAGAAATATTGAGCTTCAGATGTGTTGTTAACGTTATGTAAAAACGTTGCTCACAGACCTTCTAGGGAAACATTGTGAAATCGCGTATATCTTTGCTTCTACAAATAGCAATGTATTGTCCTTTGCTGTACACACTGTTCTAAAGGAAAGAGGAGAGAATTCATCAAGTTTAATAAGCACAAATACTGTATAAGTCGAATTTCAGCATTTTTGTATGACCGGGAAAACCACAGTCACAAGTCGAGCTGCAGTTCCATAGAAACTTGCAGTTTTACTGCTGAACCTAAACATGGGTAGAAAGTACTTTTTCTCCACCCCTGTTGTTGCCACAGACTTCCTCTTTACAGCACACTCTTGCTCTATCCTTCCCGCTTCAGCCCAGAAATATTGAGCTTCAGATGTGTTGTTAACGTTGTGTAAAAAAGTTGCTCACAGACCTTCTAGTGAAACATTGTGAAATCGCGTATATCTTTGCTTCTACAAATAGCAATGTATTGTCCTTTGCTGTACACACTGTTAAATAGTCAAGATGAGAGAATTCATCAAGTTTAATAAGCACAAACACTGTATAAGTCGAATATCAGCATTTTTGTATGACCGGGAAAACCACAGTCACAAGCCGAGCTGCAGTTCCATAGAAACTTGCAGTTTTACCGCTGAACCTAAAAATTGGTAGAAGTACTTTTTGTCCACCCCTGTTGTTGCCACAGACTTCCCCTTTACAGCGCACACTTG
>WSYH01013666.1:0-16771 GCA_036426205.1 Ascaphus truei | reverse complement strand
GTGGAGTGAGGAGGAGGAGGGGAGAGGGGGAGGGGGAATGAAAGGGGTGAAATGAATGTGAATGAATGAATGAATGAATGATGAAGAATGAATCATGAGGATGGAGAAATACGGAAATATTAGACAGAGGATGTGAGGAGAGGGGGGGAGAGAAGATGGGGGGGATCGATGACGAGGGTGGATGAGGAGATGGGGGGATGGATAACTGATGCAACACAGTAAAAGTTGCAATTGACAATCTCGCGTTCAGTTAGTTTTGCATTCTTAGGGGGCCTCTAAATAGTAAAGTGTTTGGCAATCAAGTGTTTAAGATGTACTATCCCCCCTGTCCTTTCGGGGAACCAATTATGGGGAACACCAATAAGATAAGGGGAGTGGGTGGAGTATGAGACGGGGGAGGAGAGAGAGGTGGAGAGGGGCGACCATCGCACAAAAGGAAGCAGGCGGAGAGAATATCAAAACCTCCTCACCAATCCCACTGGTTTTTAAAAAATACTTATAGGTGTCAGACAATTACCAATTTGAACATGTCACTGAATTGGTCATTTTGTCCTAGGATGAACTACTCCTTGAAATGGTTTAATAAATGTTAATAAATTTGTATAAAACGTATTGCCCACTGTTAGCATTGCGCGGAAAATTTTAGCCGTATGAATATATCTTCCTAGCATTGAAGAATACTTCAGTTGTACGCAAATGATTTGGGATGGAATCTTCTCCAGAGTGGGGAAGCGCTTTGCTTCATTTATGACTACGTGTTTTTGTTTTGTTGACACCTCCTCTTATCGTAGAATTAGTTAGAATTAGGTGTTGAATGAAGTCATAGCACATTGAGCCTGTTTCAGCATCTACAAACGCAAATAGAAAATACAATCAGAAAATCTACTTGGAAGGTTATTGGAAAATTAACAAATTAAAATATGGTCACTTTAGGCATGTTATTCCTGTTGGTTGCACCAAAGCCAGTAGGATGGCGCACTAAGGCATTATGTTCGCAGGGAACAATGGGATGTCGGATAGGGAGAGATAAAGTGGTTATTAAGAGGCAAGTGCAACAAAAAACTAAAGGACAGATATGCAGAGCCATAATATTATTGCCGTCCAGGGGCACAAGACTATTGTAGCATAAAATTTTTCATGTGCTACTCTCCTGGGCCATTGTTTCTCAGAACCTAAAAGCAGAAGACCTCTAAAGAGATAAGAAGGAACTGTAATACTGAAAGCCCGGCAGTTTAACACAATCTTTGCCAAATGCCGTATCTAGTAGTGTTGTGCTTGCGTCAAATATTTTGGGATTCCAATCTTCCAAGCACATGGATGTCGCGTCAATAGATATTGAACAGGGCTATTTTGTTTCCTTTGTGCTGAAGAGGACTATAATTTGCATAGTCCTTTTACGGTTAAAAACTCATTTAACTCATTGGCTGCCAGCAACGGTTGTTAAGGCCCTCTGGGATTAAATGGTTGAGCACCATTTTCTGATTGGATGAATAGCTCATTAATGGACCAATCTTCACTTGAAAATAAGAGCCTTTGGATTATATTGTATGGCTGGTCCAGATTGACTCTTGCCTCATGTCAACTAAGTCCTTTTGTAGCTACAGGCTGTGGGCAGGCTATCCTAGGGCTTGGAACATTAATGCTGATCTATGAGTGACAGAAGAGGTGGGTGCAACAAGGCGTCTGTGGTTATAACCAATCATGTAAGACCCTTGTTCCCTCCCTTCTGGTGCATCAGAGAGGAAGTGCTCTAAATATAGGAGTCAGCTCACCACCCTCCTGGTGAGGAGGAAGCAAGAAGTTGAGCTCGCGGCTGGAGTGAACATGAGTCAGTCCCTCATGGCCTTGACCTGAGCAAGAGAGAATATAGGACTCAAGTTTACCAGAGAGCAAAGGAAACATCCAGAGGTCTAGCGGGCCAGACAATTCTCATAAATTCGCCGTACTGCTAGCAGTGGGCGCTGCTACCATAAATTCACCCCTTTTTATATACCCATGCCTGAGCGCTCAGTTCTATTGGGTAGGTAGGGATTATGAAATCGCTAGTGGGGGGGGGGACTGAATCTGGAAATCCTGGAGCCCACTGGAGCTGGTGCGCTGACCACCCTGAGTGAACATTGAAGATCCAAAAGCCTGTCCTGTTCCCCACACCATCGCGGATCACTCAGCTCTCGGCGACCTCACAGGTAGTGACCGCACCACCAAACAGCAGTAACAGCAAACATCTTCCAGAGGGCGTGCTGGTGGTGGGGGGGGGGGGGGGGGGGGAACTGTGTTATATATAATATTGTTAAAAGTCTGCTGATCAGCAGAAATATAATCCCAGCAAGACAAGACTTGCTAACACAAAAATATACTGTGGGGATTCTACTGACTGGAGAATCGCTTCTAGATTTCTGCATTGGGAAGAAGCCAATGGAGAGAACGATTTCATAATGGAAGGTGGAGTCAGGCCTCCCGTAATGTTCTTTCTCAAGAAAGGAAGCTTCAGTGGAAGGAAGCGGGTGGTTACCATTCTCAGCGTCGCTTTATATTTAACATGTTTTTTTACATCAGGGATTGCTGACCTTTATAAAAACACTTCACTTCGAATGGGGATCTTGATTAAACTGAATTTGCTCTAGAGGTGCACTAACAACATCGTGCTGTTTTGTGAAAAGATGCTGTTGCCTACAGAATGATTGAATTCAAGAAAAACCATTGCAATGATTTGTGTTACAGCGGTATCAGTGAAGAGGCAATGTACTACAGGCAACATAAACAGACTTGATGAACCCATGTAACAACAGGTCTTAGACTGGGTCCATGGCTACAGCAGACAATGCGGGACGCGTCCACACGCAGAGCGAACAGACTACCGGAAGGCAGTGTTGCTCAATGCGGCATACAGGCCGCGCGAAAGCAGGGGATGGGGGCGTGCGTTGCACAAGAATCAGTTAAACTGATTTGTGGGAGCGAAAGGCGGTCACATGAGAGTTCGCCCAATGAGGGCGCGAACCCAGCTCCGTGACGCCAATCGGGACACACCCTCACGGACCACACAATGGCCAGGTAAGGCACCCCACACACTGACCAGCCTCCACACGCCTCCGCGCGGCGAAGGACACTGGGCTGGGCCATAGAATAGTGATAAAGTTCATCTACAACTGAATGGGTCTGATATTGGAAAATGTCTGTTAATTTAAGAAAAAAGGAGGCAGCAAAAAGTCTGGTTACAAAGATGGGTGTATCTGTGACTTGGTGCAAAGAAACTAATGCTAATAATATTTACAGCCTGATGGTAAACTCCCTCCTAACCCCTCGGTGCCTCATGATCTGTACCAGACAAATGTGTATAATGATGTACAGAGGTAGGAGAGAGGGCAATTTGGGGGCGATTGGATCCACTTCGGATATCTACCGGTTTCTTTGGTCCACGGATCAATCTCCAAAAAAAGGTAATAAATCCTGTAGTTTCTGGATATTTTTATTTGTTAGAGCGCAATCTGAAAGGTGTGGTCTGATTGTTAGGATAATCCGGGCGCAGGGAGGGGTTGTCTGACTGAAGCTTTAGTATAGTCACTATCGATAGAACAAGAGTCTCAATTGGTTGGGGATGTTTATCACTGTAAAACCGGTGCAGCCACTGCCAGTGAAGTTATTTAATTGTCCTATGATCCACAGCCGTTTACTCCATTTAGGCAACCTCTGTGCAGGGTTGTTGCCCCATCTCTTTGGATATGTACAGAATTCCACCTAGAATCCGATCTCCCAGTGATCAGTGTTTGCACCAGGCTTTTAGAGGTGGCGAATCCGCCCCAAACGTTTCCAGGGATTTTCGTTGATGTTACCTCCAAATCACGTTTCGCGGCTTTCTTAAAATCCCCCCAGACTGATTTGGGCGGTTTCAATCGTGCGGATTCAGACAAAATCCGCGGTTTGTTCGGATCATCCCGTGGGAAGGATTTGTAGGAATCCAATCTGTGATTCAGGAATCTGTTGGCGGATTCTTAAAGATTGGATTCTACAAATACGTCACGGGCCTGTGCGGAATCCGCGGAGTGATTGTGATAATAATAAAAAACCACAAACCGCAAATCGACCCTTTTTGCATTGATCTGCCGAAATCCAGAGACCAAAGGAACCGGCCAACACGAGGCTGATCCCAAAATCGCAAAACATATTTTTCCCATCTGTACCAGGCTCTCACCATCAGCACAAAACAGGATGCCGATTATTTGCCTGGTGGGCCTACATCCTGCAGTCTTTGATGAGGATAGCGTGCCTGCAATTCGTGGTGGGGGATCACGTCGCGGTTGTCTATGTCCTCTATCCACGCATCATGTCGGCTCGAAGGTTCCGCACACCGGTCATGTAACAGATAGATGCAGGCACAATATTCAGAGAAAATCAAGTGGCACCCCGCGGGGGGCCTGGTTCGCGTGTGCCGCACTGAGTCAATGGAAGTTGTGTAAGGGCATAGGCAAAGAGTGCATGTGTAACATCCGGCCATCAGTGGCGGATTTCCCATTATGCCGTTAGACCCGGGCTTAGGGCTGGCACCATTTGGGGGCAGCAAAAGTGTCATTCCCCATATACATTGCCACGCTCTCTGGCTATCTGGCCTGATGGAAGGCCCACTTATAAAAAAAAATTTTAAATAATTTGTGGTGGCCACCTCCTGCTGAGCCACTCCTTCTCCATACGAATCCCAGGTCAAAATGACACTGCGGACGTCACCCATGACATCACATGGCGCGTTCGTTACCATGGCAACGTGGTGACGTGCACGTCACGTTGGTGACATCCATGGCGTATTTGGAGAAGGAGGGAAAGGCAGAAAGAAGGGGGACCTACACAGGCAGTGACGTGGGGCAGCAGATTTCAAATCCGCCACTGCCGGCAACTGTACGTTTGTTTTAAATGTACCACGACCGGCATGTTCAGGAAACAAATTAGCAAGAACAACTGACATCAACATGGTGAAAAAGACACCCTGAACGCGTTTTGTTTTTGATGGTTAAGATGTTTATGTACAGTTGTTCTTGCTAGTTCTCCTGACCGCCGATGTACGTTCACTCATGCTAATAGCTTTGTTATGGTTGCTGTATATGTCTTTCGAGTAGTATTTTAGCGTTAACCGTGTCCATGTCTTACCGCTTACTAGATGGAGGGATGGTTTAGTATGTTTTTTTTTTTAAATGTTTTTAATTGGCTATAAGTATTTTTTTTTTTTTTTTTTTTTTTTTTTTTTTTTGTTTATGATAAACGGAATTTATATGATGTGATGCAAGAGTGCCCTGCTTGGGTTCCTTTTCTTCTATTATTTTAGCATCTCTTAAACCATGAGCACAATCACACAGGCCTTATTATAGGTATATATTAGGGGTGGCACCAATGAATCTAACAGGTTATTCTTTGTTGTGTGTATGTAGTATGTATGCGACGGATAGATATATATAGTAATATATATATATATATATATATATATATATATAATATATATTATATATAATTATATATATATAGATATATATATATATATAATATAAATAAAAAAAAATATATATATGTATATATATATATAACAATGTTTTGTTGTGAGTGTGTTGTACAAATATATCACGGGCTATATGCATATATGTTACTGTTTGATGGTTAGTACAAATTATGGAATACAGATAGGCAATGTTTTTCACTTACATTTGTTTTCAGTTTTGGCAGCGGGAACCAATTACTTGCCAGACAATATCCTGTGTGTATTTGCTTCATAAGGAATCACCATTGTTTCATAACAATGCCCCAAAGAACACATTTTTGTAAATGGCTGTCTTTGTGAATTCTTATTGTTATTTGAGGGACATCAGTTGAAGGTCAAAGGAAAAGCTCAGTCAGTTCCGTGCTATGCAAACATGACAGTCCTACAGGTTGGGTCCAGTAGCATAACATTTTCAGAGCAAATACGATGGACACTATCATTTTGCTATGGGAACCCTCATCAAGAAATGGCATTCATGGAAAGTACAGAGAATATATATATATATGGTGTGTTCCCATTGAAGTCAATTTTATTCCCTGGTTGCTATCGGAATATTACTAGCAGGTAATGTGAGGAACGTTAAAAGGACTCAATGTGTTCATTTATATCTGGTGACAGTATGAGCTCATATATTGGTCATAAAGTGCAGACTTGTGAAGGGCAAGCAAAGCAACGTAAATCCCAACTCAAATAGTTCATGGGATGGCTTGGAAATGTTTGCACTAATACTTCTCAGAGTAATACCAGAGCTGTACTGTGATATGGATCTAACACTTCATTGGGCAGCCACATTAACTAGAGATGAATCTCTGTATCTATCTATCGCAAGGCATCCTCCTTGTGTGTGCTCAGAACCTATCTCACAAGTAAAGGAATCGGTGGATGAAGGAGTATGTAACGTTTCTTGAGGTTTATTTTAAGGTATAGGGTCATTGGTCCTGATGTAACAAAAATAGGACATGGCCCTTTAACTAACAAACAAACCCCCCACCCCCAAAATAAAAGGTTTAGCTCTGCACTGGAGCTCTAACTAACCTAATGGCTGGTACTACTCACTAAGGCAGCAGCCCAGAGTTAGCCCAGTGTTAGTGACTCAATACCCAGAGTTCTGCTACTTGGAGCTGGGTCACAAAACATACCGCCGTCCTGCTTTCAAAGGTCCCAGTTTCAATGGAGTCCCGAGCTCAGGCTCTTCTCCCTGTTGGTCACCCCCAACCAATACAGATCAACCCCGTCCTTTTTTTTTTTGTCTTTATAGAGCGTCCTCTGGGACCACCCGATCCGACCCCGCTAGATCCGGGGTCGCGCTAGTTTATTAAAAAAAAAAATGGCCGACCGCGCGATTGATTGGAGGAGGGAGCCGGAGAAGCCTACACGTCCCCACTCCTACCAGCCCGTCGCCCAGCATCAGAGACCTCCACTCCTTGCTTCAGTCTGTATGTGTGTCTCTGAACACCAACCTACACGGCCCCCTCCGAGTCCCAGCTGCTCCTCACTCACCCCCCTACCGGCAACCCACACCAACCCCCTTCCTAACCGACACCCCCCCCCCTTCCTCCTCTCGATTGCCAGCTGCTCCGAGATCAGCAGCCGACACCAAAGGTAGGGAGGAGGAGTGGGAGGGTGGGTGGTGCTGTGAGTGTGCTGTGAGGCGGTGTGCTGTGAGTGCAGTGGGCTGTGTGTGCTGTGTGCTGTGTGGGAGTGTGCTGTGAGAGGTTGGGCTGTGTGCTTGTGTCGTGTGTGCAGTGCTGTCTAGGTGTGTAGTGTGCAGGTGTGCTGGTTAGTGTGTGCAGGGGTGCCAGTGTAGTTTGGAGCAGTTTGTGCAGTGGTGCTGGCAGGTGCATAGTGGACTATGCAGTGTGCAGTGTGCAGTGAGTGCTCGGAGGTGTGTGCAGTGTGCAGGTTAGTGGGGTGGGCAGTGGCAGTGTGTGCTGGTATGGTTGTAGTGGGCTGTGCAGTGTTGCAGTGTAGTGGGGTGTGGCGTGGGCAGTGTAGCTGGGGGTGTGCAGTGCAGTGATCAGTTGTGCAGTGTGGCTGGAGTGTGGTAGTGGGCTGTGCAGTGTGCAGTGTATGGGGTGTGCCAGGTGTGTGGGTAGTGTGTGTAGTGCTGTTGCAGTGTGCAGTGCAGTGTGCAGTGTGCAGTGAGTGGGGTGTGCAGTGTGCAGTGTGGCAGTGTGCAGTGTGTGGGCTGTGCAGTGTGCCAGTGTAGTGGGGTGTGCAGTGTGTGCTGTGTGTGGGTAGTGGGCGTGCAGAGTGTGCAGTGTAGGGGGTGTCAGTGTGTGATGGTAGTGTGGGTAGTGGGCTGTGCAGTGTGCAGTGTAGTGGGGTGTGCAGGGTGTGCTGGTGGTCGTGGGGTAGTGGGTGTGCAGTTGCCAGTGTAGTGGGGTTGTTGCAGTGTGCAGTGTGCAGTGTGCAAAAAAAAATGTAAAAAAAAAATGCATTTTTTTTTATTATTTTTAAATTCGGTTGGGGTGGTCATGTCAAAACGCGTTATAACGGATCACGTTATAGCGGATCGCGCTATAACGGGGTGGTTGAGCTGTATGTATAAATGTGGCTTGACTCCACATCCTTTAGGACATATGTTGGGGTTTTGTTTTGTACCTGGGATGAATTAGTAGTCTCATGGGGGTTTTAAGTACAACCTCTCACAATTTTATAGGCATTTTATTGATTAGCGATACAAATTGAGGAGGGCAAACTTTGAAGAAATATCATTCCAGTCTCATTTGTCTAATACCTCCCCCATATCACCTCCCATGTAGCATATATTCGTTTTTGATACATATGTGGAGGAGGGGGCTAACAAAGTAACCATACCAGTTTAGATATCAGTCCAGATGTGACTATTCTGCTAGACAAGTGACTCAAATCTAGTTAGCAATTCGGGGGGTCGGATGTTGTTTATAAAAGGCTGCTTTCAATAAGGTATGGGAGGAACTGATTGTTTGGGATAGCCTTTCTTGTGGAAATATTCAACTGAGTTGGAAATCCTCTGAACCTACATCTTGTTAATCTTGGTGATACCATGATATTTCCAGTCTTATAACATATTCGGCCTATCCGAGACAAATTCTGGGTTATCCATATAGTGGTGTCATAAATGTATCCGTGTTGTAA
The DNA here is from genome assembly GCA_036426205.1 of Ascaphus truei. Lineage (NCBI taxonomy): Eukaryota > Metazoa > Chordata > Amphibia > Anura > Ascaphidae > Ascaphus > Ascaphus truei. The sequence continues at coordinate 8,133 of WSYH01013666.1, read as the reverse complement.
GGAAGTGCGATTTGCAACTGAGTTCTAATTGAGTAAATGGGCTATAATTTGGCATTAAGAGTTGAGTATTTCAGGCTCTTTCTAAATGGGGAACACAGACGATTACTTAATTCGAATGGGCAACTAAATCCGTTTCCAATGATACCCAGCATCTGTGGACTGCGGATTAGAGTGCCATAGTATTAGGTGGATTGTTTGGGCTGCTTTGTAATAAGTACATAAGGCATGGTAGGCCCAGCCTCCTGTCTGTTTGGTATATTTAAGATTTCTTACCAATTCTTGGTGTTTTATTTTTTCCATATAAATTTGTTTATTATAGACTGTAGAGTTTTAATTTCCTCCAATACCAAGGGAAGGGGTTTAGAGTTGGAAAACGAACAGGAGACGGGGCAATCGTTCAATTTTTATACGGTGTATTCTGCCTATCCATGATATAGCATGGACGACCAATTCCCTATATCAGATTTAAGAGCTCTTAGGACATTTGGGTAATTCTCCCTTACAGAGAACTATAGTTTTTTTGTGATTAAATATCCCTAGGTATTTGTAGATTCGGTTGCCATTTAAAATTCAAAGTTTAAAGAATCAATTTATTGATCTAGGCAATTTCATATGTATGTTGCCTCAGATTTGTTAATTTGATTTTGAAACTGAGATATCCTTAAAAAGAAGACAGAATGGAGTATAATTTGGAAGTGAAGTTTGAGTTGTTATTGCAAGGATCACATTATTATTATTATTATTACCAATACATTCTGCGGATGCCACGATCTGTTGGATTCACAAAGCCGTCCACGGGTTGTACCAGCGGTGGATTGTTTGATGAATCTGCGAGGAGTAAACCGCTCCCAAATCCGTTTGCCGATTTGAAAAACCGCAAAATTGATTTTAGGGGGTAACACTCAGCAAGAATCCGGGAACGGGTATTTCGTGGGATTGGCATCTCTTGAGCTACCCATATAACCCTCTCCAAATGCTACATTGCAACAGGAAAGAACATGGGCAAAAGCGGGGGTATATTGGACAACATATGTCAATACGCTGAGAAGTTCCTTCTTTATCTCAGGGAACCCTCTGAAACATTATTTTAAATTAGATCCGAGATTTAGAGAACAAGAACGAAGTGTGCATAGCCGCAATGGCTGCTTTTGTGGGACTAAATGGTGTTATGGCATCATGCTTTTTATTACCTGCTCTTCACTCAACATACAGATTGTTAAGGATGTTAACAACTAACACGATCATTCTGAATGTATTATTTTGCAATATTTATCGTAAACGGTCTCTCTTTGCATCTTGATCGTTACAATCGGCTCATATTACATTACACTGCATGCTTAATGTCCATTTTCTCAGCTGCATGTAGTAGTACTTTCTGCTTTGCTTCTGGGGAAAGTTATGTTACTATATACCAATCCGTTTGTGTTGCTAGATTGCTGTTGTTTTTATGCAGTGCACACCTGCTAGCAGAAAAGGAGATACAACATGTCTACATTTTCTGCTGTTTGTCCTGTCACTTGTCGTTACTACAGGTTAACCCAGAGTGGCGCCAACTCCAGCATCAAGATCCACAACAAGTCAGATTTTAAGGATATCCCTGCTTCAGCACAGGTGGTTCAATCGATTGGCTCAAAATCCAGATTGACCACCTGTGCTGAAAGCTTGACACTGATCGAGCCAGCTATTACTGCAAGCTGGGACTGACGTGAGCCCACCTGTACTGAAAGTGGGACTGATTGAGCACTTGGTTGCTGAAGCAGGGAGTCCTTAAAAGCCTTACCTGCTGGTGGACCCTGATGACTGGGAGTTGGCCACCCGGTTAACGCTCCTCAAAGAAATGCTTTTTAAGTGGCTGTCCTTTCTCATTTCTTCTTGCTTTGATGAGATTTTCATAGAAGGTCAAGTAGAGCAAATGAGTCCGAGCACGTGCAAGCAGGGGATTTTACCAACAGCACAGGTTATTCACAGCATGTAGGATGTACCATATACGTTAGCACTAGTACAATAATCCACGTATATACAATAGTGATTGGATTCTTCAAGGGTATGGACATAGATGGGTATTGCTATTGAAATGGGTAATAGATCGCACATCCCGCCTTGATTAGGCGATTTGCATATTAGCAAACAGAGAGAAAACAATGCAGACAATTATTATACATTATGGAGAACAGAGCAGTGAGATACAAAGTATGTGAAATCTAACTGGTCATTTTGAGTGACAGGAGGTCATGTGACATTTGTGCTGGTCCTTGTGTTGGTCAGTGTTGTATTGAAACTTGCGGTATATGGTAATAGCGAATAGAAAAGTGTGGTTTGAACGCACTGTTTGGTTGAGGGTGTATGGAGCAGAGCTGAAGCATATTTGAGATCAGTTGGTATCTACATCTGATGCAGCATTTTAGATTTCGCCCTATAGATAAATAAAAAAAAAGGGGTGGTGGGGGAACTTTGCGCAATGATGCAGATTTGATATTATTATATGTATAGGTGATACTCTCCAAAGTCTCTACTTACTCTCCCCAGGGGTCGCATGCTAAGGCAAATGGGGCAAATTGTAGCAAAGTGCTAACATACATAGAGCAGGATATAAAATACTCCTCGAGTGTGCAAGGGGTGGCGCTGATCAGGGGAAACTCTGTTCGCCTTGCAAATAGCAACATAAGATGATCCACAAGACCTTTCTGGAACAAAATCTTTGGACCAATGATCAAAGGATAGAAAAACACCACTTTTTGACCTGAAACAACGTTAGTTTGTGATTGTGAAAACCATAACACTGTGTTCAAACAAAAGAACTTCATTCCTCAACCGTCAAGCAATGGTGGTGGGAGGTGAGTGTAATGCGTATTCCGCGCAGCTCGCTTTGCTTGCCCATGAACCACTGGAACGGCTTGGCCAGGCACAATCCACTGAATCTCGCAATTGCTATATCACGAAGCTGTCTAGAGGAGAATGTTCAGGCCATCCTGTCTCGATGAGCTGGAAGACAAAAAGTGGTCATGCAGGTTGGCAATATGATCCTAACCACTACCAAGAAGATTTACAAGAATGAATGACCTTTGCTAGAAGAAGAAATTCCAACATATTTACAAATAGCACCCGTGTATTAAAGTCCGGACCTGAACCAACTTTACGAAATGGTGTTTGGGCAGGAGACCCTGAAGCGAGTGTTCCAGGAAGGAAGCCCTTCAGATGGTCCACCAATGAGTTGAGCAAGTTTGCTAGGAGAAATAGGGCAAAAATTCCTCAAAACCAATGTGAGAGACTGACCCGCAAGTGACATGGAAACACCATGGGGCCTATGCAGAGATCAGCGCTTTAAATAATTGGGTGAGGGGATAAAAAAAGTAGCTTTTAATGGAGAGTTTTATTCTACCATATGCAGAATGTGCGAAATCTGGCAATTTAGCATGAATGCGTTGTTGTGGCAAGTTTAAAACTGGAGAGATGCGCGCTGCTGAAATGTGTAGAAATAATCGCCGCACTATTTTTTTTTATTGGGCCGGGGCCCTCCAGCCGACCACCCTTGTCGACTATGCTAAACTCACGCCCGATTTTTGCGCCAACCAAGCCTAGACATGGCTACATCCCCAAGCCTCCTTCTAACCATCTTTCGGCTGCGAGTAAAAACCTGCGAGGATCGTAGATGCTTAAACTGCCTAGGTCGCCAGCCGCGCGGCGGAGATTTACACAATAGAAAAAAAAATGGCTGCGTTTTTTTCGTAACTGCATTTTCCTGTCTTTCCTTTCATGCAAATTTTCGCTAAAAAACTGGCGATATTTACTATATGAGTCTACTGCTGTCTACTTGCATAGCCCTCGTTAGTTTTGAATCTACTAAGGGCTCCACATGAACATGTTCACACATGAATAATTTGTGGATCTAATAAATGTTGAAATAATTTCATCATATTTTGCGTAATTTATCGTAATTGGTTTATCTTTAACATTCTTATTACTAGTGATTACGGATTAGTCAAAGAAGTCTGAGCAAATATCTGTGCAAAATCTCTAAATGGTTCACAAACTTTTTTACTCGCCTCGTGTAGTGGGGTTGTTTCACCTAATGGTCAAGTTCATCTTTCTCTGACAGTTCTAGTTATTTCTACAGGTCTAGATTGATATGTACTTTTTACACAGTAGTTTCTCATATACCTGATCCGCTCATTTTTTCTGCTGTTGTTTATATTTGCTTTTGAGGAATAAGACATAGGTAAGTGACAAACAGGGAAGTATTCTGCTTGAGAAAAGGCTGACCCTGCAGGAAGATGCTGGCAGGAGTGGCAGGGCACTGCTGTTTTTATCTATTGTCCTCCAGACAGGGCACGCCTGGTGTATATATATATAGATACAGTGGTTGACAAATCACCAAAAAATCTACTCGCCACCTAGTACCAAACTTGTGCTGCTTGGCCAATATTTCTACGCCGGGGTTAAATCCCACTCGCCGGGGCGAGCAAATGTATGGTTTGCGAACACTGTATATATATATATATATATATATACTATATATAATATGTATTATATATATATATATATAAATACCAGCGCCATATGATAAGTAGTGTAAAGGTTAATATAAACTAACTAGATCAGTGAGAGATGGCATAGGTAGCGTCCTGTATCAAAAGCAATTGGCAAGACGAAACCAACACACAACCAACCAATATGACAAGTGACAGAGGCAGGGAAATGGGAATAGGAAACAACAGGGAAAAACACGAGGAAGGAATAGCCAAAGGAATAATAAAAATAAAAAAACCTTCAAATAATAAAAACACTGCCACACCCGAGTCAGCTAATCCACAGGAAAAAACACCTTCCACAATTCTTCCTATAAAACAAAAAGGGACAGCGCGGGCCTCCATAGTGTAAGTCTCTTCCTACAACAGCGTGTACCCTCCGTTGATGGGCGTCCACCAAAACGGCTCCCGGCGAACGGCACAAGATTACTTGGTTCCGCGCAAACAGTTCCCATCGATTCCAGACAGAGTGAGCCATACGAGCTTAGTGTTGCCAATAGCACCCTTACGCGTTTCGTCGCAAATAGGACAGTGACTTAATCAGAGGAACTATTCAGCCCAGCACTCCTTCGTACCCAATGAGATTCGCGGCAGGAATCCTCTAAGTAGTTCTTTGCTATGTCAGATGTAATGTTGCTCCAGACTCTGTTATGCTATGATAGAATATTTATATATTATATATATATACTATAGCTATATACTATATACACACAGGTTCGACAAACTTATACATTTGCTTGGCCCAAGCAGCACACATTTGTACTAGGTGGCGAGAGATTTTTTTTGGTGGCTAGTAGATTTTGTGTGATTGTCAACCACTGTAATTTATATATATATACCATGTCTATACACATGCCTTATATGTATGCACACCAGCTGTCTTTTACACATACAAAATCTCTATGTAAGTCTATCCGATATAACCAACTTAGGGACCACTGTATCTCACACCACTTTAGTATTGAACAAGCTCTTTACTTCTACTAACCTTCCCACCATGTATACACTCACTCACACACACCTTTTGAAAGTGCTGTATTTCCGTTGGGCTCTTTATTAAATTTATATTCACACATCACAACATATATAAATAACACACAAAACACAACACACACACACACACACACACACACACACACACACACACACACACACACACACTCTTACATCACTTACATTCAGGGACTATTTAACACCAAATCATAAATTGCACACAACACAGGATAGGGGGGAGGGATAGGTTTCAGTCACAGATAACATTGACGGTTTTTTAAGTGTAAAACCCTTGATTGGCTTTAGCCATGTAACTCGCCGGAAGAAGAGATCTGTGTATCTCGAAAGCTCGCACAAATAAAAAGCATTTCTTTACACCAACACAACGTATTGTCTATTCATTTTTTGATTTAAAGCTCAGCTAACAACGGACAGATATACCTCTCTCTATCTCCCTTCTTCTCTCTCTCTCTCTCTTTCCTCCTCCCTCTCTCTCTCTCTCCTCTCTCTCTCTCTCTCACGTCTCTCCTCCTCTCTATCGCTCCCCTCTCACCCTCTCTCTCTCTCCTCCTCTCGCTTCTCAGTCTCCTTCCTCTACTCCCTCTCTCTGTATATATATATATGTAATAATCTAATCATGGGATTAGATGCAAAAGCCAGTCAAACCACTCAAAGACATGTTTCAACCTAATGAGTTCATCAGTGTGAGGTTGGTGTGTACTGGCTTTTGCAATTTCAAGGTGGTGGTAGGTTAACCATACACATTTTAAGTTATGGTGGGTGATTAAGGCGAAAAAAGCCTCCATCGTTAGCATATAACAAAATCGATGAGAGCAAAGGAGCACTGCTGGTAAGGAAATCCACAAGAAAAAATCCTATATAGAAAAAAAAAGGGACCTACCAGCAGTGCTCCTTGCTCTCATGATTTTTGTATAACTTACCAGATTGCACGCAGGTGGAACTACCCTACAGATGATCTCTGGACTTCAATGTACCCCGTGGTCAGGTATGGCAATAGTCCTTATATTCTTACCTTGGGACCCTATATGGGAAGTGGTTATTATAAGTGGGGTGTGCGGGGGACCATATCTGCGGCATTCTTGGCTGACTGACCGCAGGAGTCCGCTTAGTGGTGCCCCCCCTTTAATCCGTTATTGCATACATAACGATATTGGATGTCATAATAAGGTTCCCATCTACCCTCCTTTATGTTACAGTATTCTGTGAGTCTAAACACTTATATGTGAGCGTCCGTCTCTCATCAATATTACGGTAGATATAGGCAATAAAGAAGCTACTTTAATATATGGGGTTTGTTTCCCCATTATTTTTACTAATGAAGGGTGCGTTTTAGAATCTACGCGTCGCACTAGAAAGCTGAGTATATATATAATAGTATGGTCCTATATATAGTATATATATATAGAATATAAATAATAGATATATATAATATAGATAATATACACACCATATACATTTTAAGTTATGGTGGGTGAAAAAGGCAACAAAATCCTCCACAGCCAATAAAGAATATCACTTGTGAGCACATTCACATGTCTTAGACAGGTCTGCAACCCTGCCGTTCACCATTATCCCCAGCATACATTGTTTCCACTGCAGCAAGGGATTCAGGGAAATGACATGCAAATGAGCAGGCAATGTGTCACCTTTTGCCTGAAATCCATTTACATGGAACCCATATAAACAAATGCTCTGCTGTTCACACAGCTTTTAAGCACAGCATGGGATTAGAGGCAAAGCCAGTCAAACCACTCACAGACATGTTTCAACTATATATATAAAAACAGAAAAAACAGGCGCACTCATAGCGTAAAAAGGTATAACAATATATTTATGGAGTCAAGGATTTAAAAATGCACACTCACAAACATAGCTTAATAAAAAGCATTTTTGAGTAAAACTCAGCCAGCCAGACGCAGGAACCCGGTAGCAGATGACAAACTGGGCAGTACACCTCCACACAACACTCTCTACGCGTTCCGTCTCAAAGAGACTTCATCAGTAGTTAAAAGCATAGATAGGGGACACTGGCTTGCTACAGCAATTTATTGCGTTTTTGGAAGTATTACTCTCAGCTGTCCACTCGTTGCATACATGGGAACTTTTTCCGGTCGAATCCACTGACGTCACTGAGTTCTCGCGGTATCTGGAGCTGAGTACTCACTGTGTGACGCAGGATTGAGAGGAAGGCGGCGTCCCTCGTGTTCCCCGGGCTCCGGAGGTGTTCATAGAGGCTGCTGCAGTGTACCTACACCGGACACTATACCAAAGTCATCTGCTACCGGTTCCTGCGTCTGGCTGGCTGAGTTTTACTCAAAAATGCTTTTTATCTCACAGTAGATTAACATTTGTTCTAGGTTGGGCATACCTTGTAACGGGAAATTTAATTGTGACCAAAAACTGCGATGTTGATACGCAATCTTCTCAAATCAATAGGCTCCTTTTTTCCCAAGATGTGACTGCACGGTTCACCAGACAATATATATCTATATATCTATATTATATACTATATAGATAACACCAACAACAAAGATAAAAAAATGGTGCCAACCTAACACTAAATGAAGAAATAACACACTCACAAACTAGCTTA
>WSYH01013665.1:0-16772 GCA_036426205.1 Ascaphus truei | reverse complement strand
ACTTTTGATGTCTTATCACAATCACTTCCATCATCTTTGGCCTCTTCCTGGAATATAATTGGAAGAACTTTCCTTGTTGAGGGCTGAAGATCTGACACCTCCACAGTATCTGTAAATCTATCATTCACAGCCTTCTTCACTCTGTGTATCCTTTTCTTCTGTTTTAGATCTGGGTCTAAGCCTCCCATCGCATAGGAATAACAGTGGTCTTCTCTGCTGGTTGGCACTAAAGGTTTTTCAAAACACCCCTCTCCTGGTACAACGAATCCTATAGTATCTGCAATACTATCAGTGTCATTTGGAGGACAGCAGGTTATCTGAGCCTCCTTATTGGTTGGAACTTCTTCTGATGATCCAGTTTCCAATCCCTTGAAGTCAACTCTGTGTTCTATCTTTTCCAGTTCCTCCACATTATCATTCCTCATGCTTTCCACATTCATGTCTTCCATTGAAAGACCCCTCTAGAAAAAAAGGTGCTTATGAATTTTGGACAATAATTTGTGACTTGTGAGATGTTGTGAATGGTTGAGGGTCCCTCTCACAGCTTTTTCTTTTTGTAAGTGACAATATAATACGTAATAACATTATTAGTATGCATGTTGCTTCCAAAGTGGACCAGTTACGGAGGGTTTATCCATCTATGGCCCTAATTCATTAAGGTCCGCAGACAATATGAACTGTTTCATACGCTCATAATATATATTTTCTTTAACTGTGCATGCAATGTCTTGTATATAATGTATACCTTGTTCATTTATGTAACTGTATTTGTAACCATGTATTATTTTGTTTTACTCTGTGCCCAGGACATACTTGAAAACGAGAGGTAACTCTCAATGTATTACTTCCTGGTAAAATATTTTATAAATAAATAAAATAAATAAATAAATAGCAATCTGCCAAAAACTGCCAAAGTTATTGAATAGGGAAAATATATTTATTTACGAAGGTCCCTTCATTTCATTATTTTATACATGCACCCTTTCAAGGGAAAGATTATATGAAAACCTAAGAGGAGTTATAAGGAGAGATTTTATGGAGCAATAGGAGCCAAAAACATTCCTCACCTTTTGCTCAGTCAAAGAATCTTCTTCCTGTGAAGTTCTGTTTTGTTCAAAAATATCATCTAAAAAATAGAATCAGAGATATTTAAATCAGAGGGAAAATAGCAGGTGTTTAATGTATTTTATATTGTCTGCTTAACTCTTGTGTGAGCAACGAAAGGGTTAAAACATGTTTCCATATCAGGGCATTATATTGATGCTGATGCCCAGATGCACCAACCTCCACTAAACCAAAACAAATAATACTGGGTTATCTAAAATAGTAATGGACGTTATTTTCCTCAGTTCACTCCGTCGTTCAACCATTTGCAGTAGAAGAAATCTACTGTGTTGACTACAACTCCAACAGTGTTCACATGGCAATATTTATTGTGTGAAGGGATAGAAGATGATTGCAAGCAAGCAATATCCCTACAGCCAGAGAAAATACACTTATGTGTTTCATATTGGCCAAAATGTATTGATCTACCACCGGGGGGGCTGTTGTTGGAGATGAATTGAGATAAATTTATACGATCCCTTCATGGATTTATAACTTAGTTATGGGCAATTTCTTTAAGTGAAAGCAATACAATGATACTATATATTTATCATATAAAGCTCAGAGAGTCTCACTGATTAAAAGGGCTGGTCAGTATGATGTGGCTGAAGTAGTAGCTCAGTGGTTGAACACTGCCCTGGCAGCAGATGATTGAACGCAGTTTCAATCATAGTGTCATCTTATTTTGTAACTTTGTGATATTTTATCTCCCTGTACCAAACCATAGCATTATGATTGATAAGATGTTCGATGGTTGGGGTGATGCTGATTCTGGCAATCCCTTTGGGTTGATGAGCTGGATTTTTACTGGAGGTTCATCTGTCGCCTATGACTGGTGTGACCTTTTTCATGAACGATGAGAATATGAGATTAGATTTGTACACCTGTGGCCAAACTGTCATTGATTGGGCCCTGCAACTATATCCCGGAGCAGTGATGGGACATAATGGAGGAAAAACGTACCTGTCTTTTGAGGTGGATGGCCCACTTATGGTGAGGGAATGTTAACCCCGGCTGCCGCAGACCAACCCGTCCTTCTACCTTGAGGTAAGGAACGTATATGGGCACGCACCTGCATCGCAAAAGTGTGGTATTAGCGTTGCCAGCCAGGTGATGTTAGCTACAATACTTGCCGGGTACCGCGGAGAAATAGTGCCGTCGTCGTTGCCCTGGTTTTAAGAGCCAAGTCATGGGATTGAGAATTCCACAGAAGGTCGTTGTCCAGCAGGTGGTCAAGAGGCCAGAGAAGGGTCCCCGCCACAGCCAGTCGTAACCTGAAGAAAACTAGATAAATGCAGGAGTATGTCAATTGGAAACTATGGTCGAGCAAACTAATAGGGGAGGACAGCAGTATAAAAGTACGGCTGCCACAATGTCAAGTCGTGGAGGTCTGAGGATGCGTGGAGCTTCCTGGATAGGTCCCCTTGGATTGGCGAGTGAGGACTCTTCATTCTTGTAGGAGGGTCCTATTAGTCTGCTGGGGTCGTGGGTTTCAACCTGCTAGAGCTGAATAATTATCTCTTCAACCCCCGCCCCAGCGTCTGTACACGTCGCGCGGCCGGGTAACCAACATGGCATAGCCTGCCATGGGGAGAGGTAAGATGAGCCATAGACCGGGAGACCTGCCGTGGACGGCGAGGACCCTCTATGGATAGCATGAGGGTAAGCGACGCCATCGAGGGCAGCACCCACGGCAGCGGGATTACAAGGTGAGGAGCGGGCCAATCAACGGGCCGCGCCGGGAACCCAAACTCCTCACAGTACTACCCCCCCCCCTCATGATCGGCCTCAGGACGATCCTTCCATGGTTTGATGGAAACTTCTTTCATGTGACCGTTGAGAAGTCGGGAGCATGATGTCTTTTAAGGGATACCCACGCCTCCTCTTCGGTCCCAAACCCTTCCAATTGACCAAGAGTGGATACCCTACCTCTCGAAAAGGACAGGAATCTAGTAAAAAGCCTGGATCTCGTACTCCTTCGTTTCCCTGTACCATCGACCTGGTTTAGAAGTGTGGTCCGAGAAGAGGCTACTGGAGAGATGGGCTTGAGAGTGAGGTGTGGAAGGACTTCGTGGATTCTCATGCTTTGCGTAGTTTGAATCGGAAGGGAACCCGGGTTTACTTGTCCATGATTAAAAGGGACCCACGAAACCTCCGTGCCATTTTTGGGAGAAGGAGAGTCTTGAATGATGTTCTTGGAAGAAACCAAACCTTGTCCCCCAGTGTTTGTATGTTTGGTGCCGGACGGCGGTGACGATCGGCCTGGTCTTAGATGTCAAGGAGCTTTTTGCAATGCTAGGTGAATTCTGACCAAGAGTCCCTTAAGAGGCGATATGCTCGTCCACACTTGTACTTGCCTGGAGTTTTTCGAGATGGGTAGGCGAGCCGGTATGGATCCGTAGTAGATAAACGAAGGGGGCTCACCCGGGGTAGACTACGTTTCCTAGAGGAATTAAAAGGATACTCAGCCCAGAATAAGGTACATTTCTGCTCACCGATCCTGAGAATTAGAAAACGGAAGCACCTTAAGTATTTCTCGAGGGATGATTAAACCCTCTCAGTCTCGTATATAGATTGAGGGTGATATCCAGAAGAAAGGAAGATGAGATGCCCAGTCCCTCTTGGTAAATTCCTTCAGATTTGGAGACATTGAAGAGCACCCGATGCAGATACGGATGGCATGTTGGGAATCCCATGTATACTGAAAATCTCTTTGGAGACAAAAATCAGCTAGGGCGTGTACGAGAAGGTAATCCTTTGAGAGGGATAGAAGTTGCCATCTTGAAAACCGTTCCACTACTACAAATGGTGTTCATGCCATTCGACCTATGCAACTCCACAATAAAACCATATCGATATGTTGGGCCATGACGCCCGGAATAGGTAATGGGTAAGAGAAGGGGCCCTGAGGTTCTGACATGAGGAACTCTGTTACGTGGCACATCCGGTACAGGACCATGTAAATTCAAGATGTTTTTGGCCATATGGGCACACCATAGAAGTGCGACGGGATTGGATCCAACATCTTCTGTGTGATCACTGGATCTGCATCCTGCCGACAGGGGTGTGGCGGCATTGCATGCCTCAGTCCGTTAATCCTCAGATGCATTTGGGTTCTACGTACGAAAGTGTCTTTCGGACGCGCGTCGAGATGTTTTTGTGACTTTGAGAATCTTCTCACTAGATTCTTGAACGCCTGGGCCGCGCTAGATTCCTTTGTATTAGGAAGGATGGACTCGTGGTCTTTTCCGGTCTCTCTTCAGAATAGTATTCCTGGAGGGCCTCCGCCTTGACGTTTTTTGGCCGGGAATATATGATCAGAACAAAATTAAGATCGGAGAAAAATAACCGACCATCGGCCTGGGCGAGGACCTAAACGGCGGTCATTCCCAATGTACAACAGTTTTTATTGGGTCGCGTGAGATCGTGAATGCTCTTTTGATCCCTCCAGAAGAATGTCTCCATTCTTAAGGGACCAGCTTGACTACCAAAAGTCCTATTGCCCCACCGTATAATAATTTCTTTCCGCTGGAGAATTTTTTTTAGGAGAAAAACCCGCAGGTGAAGTTTGTCCTGGGGACGAAAAGTTCTGAGGACAGAGCCAACACACCACGCCGCCATGCAGTCAAGCAATCCGACCCTCTAGTGGTGAATGGGAAATGAGGTGTTCGGGAGTAAGTTGGTAGCTGTGGCGAGGGAGGGGAAGGGGTAGGGTGGCTGGAGCAGAGACAAGGCTTTTTTCAGTGTTTTGACAGCTTGTGCTGCCTCAGGTGACCAACGGAAGGATCTGCACCTTTTTTGGTCATCTGTGAGAGGAAGCCATGATGGTAGAAAAGTTATGAATAAACATTCCGGTATAGTTGGAAAACCCTAAAATCGCTGAATAATTTGAGAGAATTGGGTTGGCGTCCAATCCACAACGGCTTTCAGTTTCTCTGGGTCCATGGCCAAGCCTCTGTTGGAGATAATATACCCAGAAAGGAAGTGGTAGACTGGTGAAACAAGGCACTTCTCCATTTTAGCACACAACCAGTTCTCTCCGAGGCTTGAAAGCACACAACTTCGTGTGGATGAGATATGGTCCTGTAAATTTTGGGAAAATAATGATGTCTCCCGGCGTAAACAATCGAAGAAGCGATTAAGGCACCACGCCCGAAAGATGTCATTGATAACGCTGAAAAACTGCTGGTGGTTGGGCATCCAAACCCGATTTGACTGGCAATCACTAAGTATTCATATGCCCACTTACGGGTTTGAAGGCAGGTCTTTTTTCCATTCATCGCTTTTCGGATACGGATGAGGTTTGTATGCCCCTCACAGATGCGAAGTTTGGTAATAGGGTTGTGCCCCCTGAAGAGTCTGTCGACAGAGTTCAGGAGATGAGTGTGAGTGTGATACCGTTGTTCGTCTATCAGTAATATGTTTCAGGGGGGAACCCCGTAATCAATCATGGTCTGAGAGTACCATCGTTCTTCTTGACGAAGAAGATCCGGCCCCCGGGGAGATTTGGAAGACGTATAAAGCCCCGCTTTAGTTCTTCTCCCGATATATTCACCCATGCTTTCCGTCTGGGCAACTAGAGAGGAAAAGATTTGGCTTGGGCAAGGTGTATTCCAGTACCACGGTCAATTTCCCCCTGGACAGTCCATAGGAACGATGAGGGTGTAAGAGTCTAGATGTGCTCCTTGCTAAAAACGTCCAAAAATTCACGTACGGGAAGGAAAACGTCCCTCTGAGGATATGGATATTAGCTAGTAGATGTCGGGACAGTTCCGTTTTTAACAAGGAGATTCTTCTGGACCTTGACCTTGTCCAGTCATGGGATTAGAGGTACCCCCAATTTTGAATTGCGCGGATTGTGGCTTACGTGCACCAGGGCAGGCCAAAGCGTTGACCAGTGTACCCGGGCAATGAATCCCGGTCAAAGCAAGCCCAGGGGCCCCTTTGTCGAGTGAGAGGAAGGTGATAGGTTCCTGGTCTCGCAAGAGATATATGCCGGAGTGAGTTGCCGATTTCAATCCCGACCAGGCAACGGGGACTTCTTCTTGAAGAAGTGAGAATCTATTTGTTCAAAAGGTCTGATTCCATGCAGTTCCTCTCCTGCGCCGGAATCGACTAAATGCTGTCTGTGGAGTGCAGAAGGTAGGGCCCAAGAGGGAAACGGTGACATGGTTCAATTTTTTTAGGGAGTTCCCTGTCTGGTAAGGTGGCAAGGAGATTTCATACCCGAGAAGCGTCCCCTGCGTACTAACTGGGTTTGATATCGTTTCCCTTCCCGGACGATGGTGGATTGTCATGGTACGCTGCTGAGAAGAGTCCGCAATGATGGCACGACTCTCCGGTTGATGCGAAAATTGTCGGCAAGGATGCCTGAGGTTTGCTGGTAACTCCGACTTGCCAATCGCTCTGGGCTCTAGCACAGCAGCGGGACTAAGACCTCGGGTCTCCGAGGTCACTAGAGAACCTGGAGAAGGGACACGGAAAGGCATAGACCGGGGTTGCTTGATGCTGAGTGCGGTGTGAACCTGAAGACGCTGGTCCATTTACGATGTGCCAGGTGATGAGGTCCTCCACAGTCCCTGGCCTGTGTTTGATACGAAGTGTCAGCTCTTCAGGAGTCCATATTGGCCTTTTCCAGAAGACGGAGACTAAGGCCTCCTGACCCCATGAGTCTCAGCTGCTATGGTCCTGATCCAAGGCGTATGGGCCAGGCCAGACGTGCCCTTGTGTAAGTCTGCAGCAGGGAATCAGATCGTCGTGCGGGGGGTATGCGAAGCCTGTCGAAAGTCCTCGTTCTGAAGGCTGCGTAATCTCGGGTAATAGGGCTGAAGTTCCCGAGATCCGTAGAGGCCCATGCCAGTGATTACCTGTAAGAAGACTGTACACATAAGCTAATACCTTTTTCCGACCAGTAGAAACCAACTGCAGAGTCCATCTCGAGCTGGATCTTCACACTGGGTTGAGAAGCCAGACGAACAAGCTGTGGGGGTCCACTGCGTAGGCTTCGATAGCCGGAATCTTCGGAGCTGGAGATAAAGTGGATGTTGAATCGGACTGCGTCGGTGGCGCGCAGGCGCAGGTGGTGGGTGGCCCTGTGAAAAGTCCTGTACCTGGGGTTTTGGGAAGGGAGAGCCACTGTGATCCGTTAGGCCTGTTTTGTTGGTACAATGCCATCCATCTTAGAGTCCACCAGTCTTGGTCTGCTCTGTGGGCTGGCTCGACATACTTTACTTTTACGGGCCGGTGTCGTGCCCTCAGACCAACCCTTCCCTCTACTGAGTGGTGAGTGAATGTATATGGGCTCACCCGGCAGCAAAAGGAGCCGTCCGGAGTGTGGTGTAGTCTCAGTGGCTCCTAGGCCCAGGTTATGTTAGCTACAATAACTTGCCGGTACCGGTAGGAAATATAGTGCCGTCGTCTTGCCATTTTAGCCACACTGTCAGGGATTGGAATTCCGGAAGGTCTTGTCCAAGCAGGGGTCGGAGCCAGAGAAGAAGTCCGCCATGCCAGTCGTAACCTTAGAGAATAACAAGAGAGATGCCAAGTAGTGTCCAAGTGGAACTATGTCGACAATGATGAGTGGGAGTGACAGGCATTAAAAGTACAGCTTACTCAAATCAGAGGTGGAGGCCAGGCCTGGGACTGAGAGGAATGCGTGAGCTTCTGAATGCTCCACTTAATAAATTGGCAAGAAAGACAGTTGGAGGACTCTTATTCTGGTAGATGGGCCTAGTTAGTCTCTATTGGGGGGCGTGGTTTTTCAACTGCTAGTAGCAGTGAATAGATTAGCTCTTCACCTCCGGCCGCGCGCTGTACACGCGCGTTGGCCGGGGACACATGGCAGCCGCATGGGAGAGGGACGAGTCCAGCAGGAACGGTAGAACCGCCGGGACTGACGAGCGAACCTCCGGACATGCAGGAGGTAAGTCGACCCATTCGAGGGGCACGCACCACGGCAGCGGGGGTTGAACGAAGGTGAGGAGGGGCCAGGGCACTGTTCGGCGCCGGGAACCCCACTGCCTCAACGGGACATGGTGGGAATGGAAAGAGACATGCGGTCTCAATTCGATTATAATACACAACAGGCAGGAGAGTAGCAAGACACTCTGGATGACACAACTTCT
Organism: Ascaphus truei; assembly: GCA_036426205.1. Taxonomy (NCBI): domain Eukaryota; kingdom Metazoa; phylum Chordata; class Amphibia; order Anura; family Ascaphidae; genus Ascaphus; species Ascaphus truei. Next base: position 8,544 of record WSYH01013665.1, on the reverse strand, counting down.
CCCCCTCCCCCCGCGTGTGTCTCCTGCAATACCATATGTTCTGAAGCACGCCCAGCTCCACGGCAGCAATGAGAAAATGGAGGCTATGACCCTGTCCATAGAGAGACAAACTTCCAATGACATCCCGCAGTGAGGTTACCTTGCCTGAATTTCAGAGCACTCTGTGGCCAATCCACGGAAGCAAATTGGCACAGATATCACTTGTCCCGTGGAGATCCACTAGATCCCACTTTACGTAATCCAGAGGGACCCTTTGGTAAAAGATATGTTTCGTATAAATACCGCAGGACAGCCAGCGAGATTACCCATCTTTAATTATTTTAAACTCAACTCCCTGTAACTTTTGATCGTTATTTTCCCAGTGTAGAAAAATGTGAACAGGTGATTGTGCTCCAGGGTGAAATGGCTTTCCCAAAATTTTGAGATAAAAATTTAGAGGACTGAAGAAGCGATATATAAATAACCGACTGCAGCAATTGACGACACGTGAAAGACACAATCAAAGACTCTTCGGTATCAGGAGACTGTAACCACACCTTGAGACTAAATTTCAGTGATTGAAACTGATAACTAACATGAATTATTGAATAATACAGTTTTTAATACAGATTATTTTATTTTTTGTTGCATTGTTTAACCCTTGTTTTCGTTTTCTTCCTTTTTTTGTGCGAGTCGTGCAGGCCTGAACAATCCCACACCATTTTGGGAAGGAAACACATCCCAGCAACACTGTAAAGTAATGTACGTAATTAATTGCATCTGTTTCTTTCTACATAATACTCTCACAATTATTTTACACATTTGCAACCTGCAACGGAAAAACAGAGAAAAATGTCGGTTGGAGAAGACTATATTATTTTCAAAAGACGTTTCCTTATTTTAGTCCATTGTGTAATCCTTATTATATCCTTTATTTTCAGGTTTGGTTGGCTATCACATCAACGAAATGGTGGAAAGAACAGTGCACTGTGGATTTTAAATGGCCATTTCTTTTTGATTAAGGCCATGTGAGCCGAAACGTCACGTCGTATCTATTGGCAATAAATGTCATGTCATTAAAATCCGCAGTGCCCTGTTATTTCCACCATTTCCAGTTGATTTTTGATTACCACAAGAGAATCCTGAACAGGAGCACCGTTTTTTGTAGTTAATATATTTGCTTATTATAGTGTGCAGCAGTTCCCTTATCTTAGTGACAACATCAACACCGACGATAATGGATAATGAAGTAATGTATGACTTGTCCATTCAATTGTCAAAAACCTGTACTGCATCATCGTTCCATACATTTCACACATACAGTTCGCATCGCAAAAAAAAAAATCAATGACCCACAATGCTTTCATACAGGTACCATAGAACATCACGCATGCGCAGTAAATTCAATGACACGCATATACTTCCATACGGTTCCATAGTACACACATGTGCAGTTTATCATAGTCACAATTCCACACAGTGAAATTCCTGTATCATTTATTCTCAATTATTAATAAATATCTCACAATTATTTTACAGATGAAACTGTACAAGAGATACGCCAGAAGAGAGATTGTTGTTGAAACGATTGTTTTATTTTCCCAAATTCTTTGTTATTTATCTCTAAACTGTCATTTACTGTACTCTATCTATAAAAAAAGGCACACCTTTAAAGCATCTGAAGTTTGTATGGGAATACTGGTGATTTACATGAAATGAATGGATATCATATGAACTAAACGGAAAGGGGTGGGTTATATTGCATTATAATAAAAGACACACTAGTACCACACTGAGTCACCTCTCATTAGTGCAGAAACTATGGCTGCAGCTAAACTCCATTTTCTTCTGCGGCTCAGTCGCGGCCACAGTGTTGACAAAATGCAAATAAATGGCCGGGATTTACACTTAGTTCTTGCGGTTATGGAAGACAGTACGTCTGGCTACATCTGTCGCAGTGCTTAATGAGACTACATGTACATTTTCTGACAGATCCAAAACTCATGAATTCATATTCCCCCCAATGCTGTTGCTAAATTCCAGAAATATACCTAATGAATTAAACTAATGAGATTTAATCCATGTATTCTTTTATGTGTGAAGGCTATATTTGCGCAGGGGGAATGGGGCATTTGTGAGGGCAAAAAACATAATGTATTGGCATAGTGTCTGTAATGGAGGTGGATTGTTTGCAAGTGGTGCGGGGGTGTAGAGATGTGAAACGGTAGAGTAGGGTATTTGTAAGAGTGGGAGGGGCAGGAAAGGCATAATAATCATACGTGCATTGGAGGGGTGTGTGGCGTGTTCTGGGTGGGCAAACCACGCGACCATGAGATTCCCCACATCTACTAACAATCAAACACTTTGAGTTTTTATATATATATTTAGCTTGTCCTGTGAGAAGTCACCTGAATGTTGTGGCTCCGTTTGCCAATCTACATATACGACACAGAGATCACAGAATAGATTAGGTGGCCTCATAGTCATTATACCATATTATTATACATATGTCAATAATTTACTGTTTGAAATGATATCACCAGTGTGGCATATGTCTTTGGTAAATTTGCTTGAGCTACCAGCCCCCAAATTATGTGAACTATAGTCTTGGGGCGAGCATAAGACACCAACAGGGTATTGCATTGAACCCACAACAGGACACCTTACTTTGTATTATCATTTTTCATTTATGTTTTTTTTTTTTTTGTAATGTTGAGCCGGCAAACCTTGGGCAAAAAGACCAGATGACCTGACAGGTGATTCCTGGAATCAGGCTGCAAACAATGAGAAACTTGGAAGATTTCAAGAAATTGTCATTGTTTTCATATCCCTCAACACAGACTGAAACCCCCTCTCCCCCTCCTCTCCTCCTCATCTTCTCCTCTCCCCTCTCACTTTTTGCCCTGTTCCTCTCACCCCTTCTCCTCCTCTCTCTCCCCCCTTCCTCTCCCTCTCTCATCTCCCCCATTTCTCCCGCCTCTCTCTACCTCTCTCTTCTCCTCCCCTCGCGCGTCTCTCCTGTCCCAACCTTTGTCCTCTCGTTCTCTCCCCTTCCCTATCCCTCCTCTCGTCCTCATGCCCCTCTCCATCTCCTGTCTCTTCCTTTCTCTCTACCTCTCTCCTCTCATCTCTACCTCCTTCTCCCTCCCTCCCCTTCTCTCTACCGTCTCTCCTCCCCTCTCTCCTCCCCCTCTCCTCTCTCTCCTCTCTCCTCTCCTTCCTCTCCTCTCTCCTCTCCTCTCTCTCCTGTCTCCTCCTCTGTCCTCTCTCCTCTCCCCTTCCCCTCCTCCCTCCTCGCCTCTGCCCCTCTCTCCTCTCCCTCTCCTCTCTCTTCTTCTCTTCTTCCTTTCTGTCTTTTACGCCGTGCTGCCCCATACCAACCCTCCCCTGTCTTAAGGGGGAATTAGGAATACACAACACCCCAGCAAAGGTGATCGTTCCGTATGTGGTATTAGCGTTGCCAGTCAGATGTCAGTAACTTAGACAATACTTGCCGGTACCGGGTACAGCTAGAATAGTGATTTCCTTGCCGAAGCGGAAGATGAAAGGTTGAAGTCCAAGCCGTGATCGTGGGATCCCAAGTATATGTAGTCAATGGAGAGGCGATTCAGAGTCAAGGGGGTAGTCGTACTGAGCCGTGTCAAACCTGTAGTAACCGAAGTACACCAAACCACATCCATACAGAGACTAATGTCGCTATGATGAGGGTTTCAAGATGCTAGATAAGGCGGGCTAACCAATCAGGGATGGGGGCGGTCTGAGGACGCAGTGAGCCTCTCTGATTGGTTTGGCTGGCAAGTACTCTGATTACACCCGTGCGGTGTACGGGCGGAGCGCTCCATCAGGAGTAGAAGATGGACGCTGGGCGATGCCGCTCGTTCTGTAAGCTGCGTGTTGCATCTGCGAACCAACATTGGAGGAGGACACACGTGTGTGCGTGGACGGAGGACCCGCCCCTGCCCCCTGCCACTGAGAAGTAGGAGGACGGCGTAACCGCCGATAGGAGGACCTGCGGCGACGGAGGAAGCTGACGGCCTTGGAGCAGGTACTAGGTTGCGCTGCGCGCCCTAGTCTCCCTGGATAAGTCGTGGTGTTGCGCGGACGGCGCTGAAAAATCAGTTCTAACACTTTTCCCTCTACCTCTCCCTCCCCCTCCTTCTCTCTCCTCTCCTCTCCTCTCCCCCCTCCTTCTCTCTCCTCTCCCCCTCCTCTCTCTCCCTCCCCCCCTTTCTCTCTCTCCCTCTCTCGCTCCCCCCCCCTTCCATCCTCACTCCTCCTCTTCCCTCCCCTCCTTTCTCATTCTCCTCTCGCTGCCAGCCACTCCTTCATCTTCTCCTCTACAAAGCCCTCCTATCCTCCTTTCTTCCTCTTCTTACCCCTCTCGGTCCGTCCCGCATCCTCCTCTCTCCTCGCTTCGAGCCTCCACCCTCCTCTTCTCTCCCCCAGCCTCCCCCACCTTCCTTCCCCTACCTCCCCCCCTCTCACCAACATACACTCACATTCTGTCACACTCTACATCCTGTCACACTCACAGTCTGCTCACACTCACAGTCTGTCACCACACAGCTGTCCCCCACACACACTGTCTGTCGCACAGTCTGTCACGCCTCGTGTCGCGCACCACAGACTGACGCACAGCACGCGCACATTCTACCACGCATGCGCACATGTCTGACCAAGAGCGCCTGACGACTCCGCTCTGACGCACTCTAGCCAAACCTCTGACGCACGCTCTACGCACAAAGTCTGACGCACTGTCCCTACACCCACAGCATTTACGCACCAGTCTAATTGCACGCTCTACACAATGTTCTGGAGCATGCCCTGTCTGCGCACGTGCGCACAGTCTGACCATGCTCGACGAACACACGCGGCGCACACAGTCTGACGCACCGCTTGCACACGCTGACGCTGCGCGCTTCACGTCTGACCCCCGGACACCATTGGCCACAAGAGGACCCCCAGACACCAACGGGAACATCTGGGAGGGCCCCCGGACACCCACATGGACCACCCCGATATGGCTGTGTGTAAATCAAAGTGTCACATTTAAAGTTTCTGTAGAGTTAATTTTGGAGTTATCATCTCTGGATGTTTTCTTTCTATATTCTTATATCATGGATGCATTCTGAATAACGGGACTAACATTCTGATTAATTTTTCTTCAAATGTTTCTGTGAGCGAATTCTCCTATCATGTGAAAGAGAACTTAAATCTAATTAACAACTGTTGGTATGTTCTTGTGAGTTGATTAGGCAACCCCCTCACTATTATTATTGTCAAATGCATGTGATCAGAGTATTTAAGACAGTCTATCTTAGCGGTGAGCCATATGCTGTGTGTAAACATCAAAGTGTCACATTAAAGTGTCCGGTAGAGTTAATTTTGGAGTTGAATTGGAGGTGAAGATTAAAGGAAAATCTCAACTCTGCACAACAACTTTGCAACTTGTGAGATCTTGACATGCTAAATGCTGTGATTATTTGTACTCTTCCGTATCCTCCAATAACTGGAAGCTCTCCTTCCCCTGTACTCACCTATGCCCTCCCTATTGATTTTTCCTTTTACTGTTTTCCTCACCCTTTGTGAACGTCTCTGTTCTCTCCAACTTTCCCACTCCCCATGCACCATTATTTACAGAACCTCACTTCCAACAACTTCTTTAAACCTTTACCCCTCAATAAAAACCCACAACAAATCCTCTATTAACAGCATCTAATCTACTCCTTCATGCTGCTCGGGGATCTCCCCTAACCCTGAACTGTCCTGGAACTGTTCAATACGATATCCATTCCTCTTTCTCCCCTTTCAGCTTATGGGATTCATTCTCTGCTTGTTAGTTGCCCTGTTATTCCCCTGTTCCACAGCTTGTCTGCTTTGAAGAAGCAACATTTTGCTACACTTGTTGTTTACGAATAATTAGACTTTCAGTTGGTGCTATAGCACATCTCAGCCTTTCCCTCAGATTGGGTTAGTCTGCCCCTTCTCCCACTCTGCCTTGCCTACAGATGGTCTGTCCCAGGCTATGTTCTACCCAGCATACACTGGCACTTCCCTTTCCCCCTTTAATCACCACCGGCTGAGTGAGTACCCCTCCTGTAATTTGCTCTACTACTGGCATGGACTTATCCTTTTTCACCTTTCCCCACTATCAAGCCACTCACCATAGAGACATTCTCTCCCCAACACCATCATCCCAAGTGCCTGTCTTTTATGCTGCCGCTTTCCCCCTTAATAAAAGTGTAAGAAAAGCAAGAACTTGTTGTGCTTCTAATAGGAACGAGTTGAACCTATCTGGGCTAATCATACTACACATGACCCTGGCCATCACAGAATATGAACCCAGAATATACACACCTGATCCTCACCACGCTCTCCACTGCCACCGTTCTTTTCCCTGTAAAAGTGGGGACCAAAACTGTGTCTAAACTACATGGCCAATCTCACTTCTCCCAATTCTATCCAACAGTTAGGAAAAATGGTCCCTCTCCCAAATTAACGATTTCTACACCAAGACATTTTCCCTAGCCAATTCCATTCTGGTTCGGTTCGTCCCACAACCTCACACGTTACTACCCTGCTAAAATTTGCAATGAAATCCAGTTGTGGAATGAACGGGGACAACTTACTGGTGCAGTATTCCTAGATTTTGCAAAGGCTTTTGACCCAGTTGATCATGTTATCCTGCTTAACAACTCCAGAGCTTGGGAATAGGGAACATGCTTAAAAACTGTTTTCAGTCCTACCTCTCAGGAAGATCCCAACATGTGTCCATCCAGGCTCTACTCCAACCCCTGGATATCACCTGTGGTGTACCGCAGGCTCTGTCTGGGGCCCCTACTTTTCTCAGTGTTCATTAATGATCTTCCCACAGCTTGTAAGGAAGCCTCAATACACATGTATCGCATGTACACAATCCTGTATGCACACAGCCTAGCCTCTCTGACCTCACACACACTTCAGTCTGACTTTTTGAGACTCGAAAACGGGATTTCCCAACAAAACTGTTTTTAAACCTGACAACCTGTAACAATGGTATTGGGACCAAGACTAATTTGTAAAGCTTCCAGTGACTGAGCTCCTGATTAGAACCAACGCACGCTACCACCACCCACCCTAACACCTGCACAGTTTTAAATACCTGGCTTTGGGTTGACTCCCACTAACATTCGGGATGCACATTGATACCCCTGACAAACCAAGACCTTATGCCAAACTAGGGGTACTTTACAGGACAAATCCCCCTAATTTCCTGGTCAGAAGCGTATTGCCAGCAGATGCTATCCAATTATTGACTATGGAGACATAGTATATGGCTCGGCTCCTCAAACCCACCTTAGCAAACTTGAACACCCTCTACAATTCAATTTGTCGTTTTGTGTTCTCCAATGCACTACAACACAATCACTGGCGAAAATGCTCAAGAACTAGATGGTCATCACTAGAGTCTAGGCGCAAAGTTCACCTTTCCTGTCTCACCCTCAAATACTTTCTGGGCAAGCTAACCCAGCTACCTGACCAAGCTGCCTCACCCCTACCACATGCATACCTATCACCTGAGATCAGACTCCAAAAGACTATTCATGGTCCCAAGACTAAACAAAGTATCCGGACGTTCCTCCTCCTCTTCTCCTTCCGTGCACCCCAAACTGGAAAACCTATAACCAGAGACTCTCATATCCACCACCACCACTTAAGTTCTTTCAAATCTAGGCTGTCTCACCACTTTAATCTGGTCGGTAACTGTTTCATACGCTCATAATATATATTTTCTTTAACTGTGCTGCAATGTCTTGTATATAATGTATATACTTATAAGACTTGTCCTAGGCGCCCAATTCCTTTTAATAAAATATATTGAACAAAATAAATAAAATGAAAAGATGTTACCCAACAGGATACTCTCAAACCTTTCCAGGAAAATGTGCTAAGATTTTCCACGGATGCAGTCTTGGTTTGTTGTGAAAGGGACGATCCAGTCTGTGATACATCATTAAATAAAACATATAAACAATAATTGTGCAGATTGTGATTTTATATTGGCTTGTTTATGACATCTGGCTCTAATAGAGAACCTACTTACAGCACAGTAAAAAATATTCGCTTTTGTCTGACTCAGTCAGGTAGTGGAGGAATTGTGGTGGTGTCTTTAAGGTTAAAGTTAGCCTCATCCGGGTCCTCGCACAGCAGACTATATTCCAGTTGATATAAATGCTTCAAGCCCTTTATTTTCCCTTTTTACACGACGCCTTATTTTCTTTAGTTTCTTTACTGAAGCCAAAGTTCAAACCAAATATCCCAGGCACAAAACGAAAACACTTCTACTCATGGGGTCCTCAGCACAAGTCTTGCCTCAATCCCTATTCCTGGATTATTAACAGCTTTTCTGCTCAAATAACCATACTTCTCAGGCAGAGTTTTTTTCTCATTCACTGCATTAATATCCAACTAGCTCAGTTGCCTCCCTGTGGATGAATATTCCTGCATTGGATGTTGGAAGCCAAGCACTGTTAAATTAGTGATAAAGCATGCAAAGTGCATACTACAGCAGGGAGCTCAACACTA
>WSYH01013664.1:0-16780 GCA_036426205.1 Ascaphus truei | reverse complement strand
GGGGGGGTACCAATTGGCCAATCAGCCAGGAGGATATTTTTTTTTTGTTATTTTTTTTTTTTTTTTTTAACATTTGCGCAGAGCAGGGGGAAAAAGTAGCTGGCCACCGGCCAATTTCCGTTCGCGCCTGATGAGTGGGCAACCGGGTTTGTTGAGCACTGATAATAGTATACATAATGTGTTAACCCATTATATTACAATAAACATACTAATAAAAAAATCATTATAAATAAACATATAAGCTTCTCATCAAGATAATGAAGATAATATTCAAATAGCAACGATGACAGGAGCAACTAAAATGATGACAGGAGCATTAGAACATAAATTAAATGCTCAAACACAACATCATTAATATACAACAAATCTTAAATAATGTATATTACATAGCAGTTGCTATAACTATAACCATATAGGAAATGATAGCTAAATTCTATAACAGTAATATTAGGAAAAAAACAGCCTATCTTAGAACCACACCAGATGGTAATAATATTTACCAATTGTGTTCATATAATCAGATAAATAGAGCATTTGCCATAGTTACATAGTTACATAGTTACATAGTAGATGAGGTTGAAAAAAGACGTACGTCCATCAAGTTCAACCTATGCTAAATTTAGACAACAGATACTTTATCCTATATCTATACTTACTTATTGATCCAGAGGAAGGCAAACAAAAACCCCATTAAGGGGAAAAATTAATTCCATCCTGACTCCAAGAATTGGCAATCGGATTAATCCCTGAATCAACATCCTTCCCATGTATACTTATTTGGTATATCCCTGTATACCTTTCCCATCTAAAAAGATGTCCAACCTATTTTTGAACAAATCTATTGTATCTGCCATCACAGTCTCCATGGGCAATGAATTCCACATTTTAACTGCCCTTACTGTAAAGAACCCTTTCCTTTGTTGCTGGTGAAATTTCCTTTCCTCCAACCTTAAGGGATGGCCCCGAGTCCTTTGTACTGCCCGTGGGATTAATAGTTCTTTTGAAAGCTCCTTGTATTGTCCCTGAATATATTTGTATATAGTTATCATATCCCCTCTTAGACGCCTCTTTTCTAAAGTAAATAAATCTAATTTAGCTAGCCTCTCCTCATAAGTTAGAATGTCCATCCCCTTTATTAATTTGGTGACTCTTCTCTGCACTCTCTCTAGTTCCATAATGTCTTTTCTTAGGATTGGTGCCCAAAATTGTACTCCATATTCAAGGTGTGGTCTTACTAATGCTTTGTAAAGGGGCATAATTATGTTTAATTCCCTTCCATCCATTGCCCGTTTGATGCAAGATAAGATCTTGTTTGCCTTTACAGCTACTGCATGACATTGGGCACTATTGCTAAGCTTGTTGTCTACAAGCACTCCTAAATCCTTCTCCATCAAGGATTCCCCCAATATATCTCCATTTAATTTGTAAATCGCCTTTTTTTCTTGCGTCCCAAATGCATAACCTTACATTTATCTGTATTAAACCTCATTTGCCATTTACCTGCCCACGTTTCCAATCTCCTCAAGTCCTTCTGAAGAGAATTTACATTCTGCTCTTATTCTATTACCTTACACAATTTAGTATCATCAGCACAGATGGAGACTTTGCTCTCGATCCCAACCTCAAGGTCATTAATAAACAAGTTAAAAAGCAGGGGTCCTAGTACCGATTCTTGAGGTACTCCACTCACGACTTTAGCCCAACCTGAAAAAGTTCCATTATGACAACCCTCTGTTGTCTGTCCTTTAACTAGTTTTCAATCCAGGTGCATATATTATTACTGAGTCCAATTTTCTTTATTTTGTACACCAACCTCTTGTGTGAAACCGTATCAAAAGCCTTTGCAAAATCTAAGTAGACCACATCAACTGCATTACCCTGGTCTAAATTCCTACTTACCTCCTCAAAGAAACAAATAAGGTTAGTTTGGCAAGATCTATCCTTCATAAATCCATGCTGACTATTACTAATAATTTGGTTTTCCATTAGGTATTCCTGAATATTATCCCGTATTAAACCTTCAAATAGTTTCCCTACTATTGAAGTCAGGCTTACAGGTCTGTAATTCCCCGGGTGTGATCTAGCTCCCTTTTTAAATATAGGCACCACATCTGCTTTACGCCAATCTTGTGGTACTGAGCCTGTGGAAATGGAGTCCTTGAATATTAAATATAATGGTTTGGCTATCACTGAACTTAACTCCTTGAGAACTCTTGGATGTATGCCATCGGGGCCAGGTGCCTTATTTAATTTAATTTTTTCAAGTCGCTTATGAACTTCTTCCTCTGTTAACCAATTGGTCATTAATATGGAAGTTGTGGCTTCCTCCTGTGGCGCTACTATTGAACTTGATTCTTCCCTGGTAAACACAGAGGCAAAGAATTTGTTTAATACCTCTGCTTTTTCCTTATCTCCAATAATCTGCCTACCCATCACACTGAAAGGGTCCTATATTTTCTTTTCTCATTTTTTTGTTATTAAGGTACTTAAAGAACTTTTTAGGGTTGACCTTACTTTCTATTGCAATCCTTTTTTCATTATCCATTTTCTCTAATTTAATTGCCCTTTTGCAATTTTTGTTACATTCCTTATAATTCTGATACAATGTCTCTGTCCCTTCTGACTTAAAGAATCTAAACGCCTTCCTCTTCTTGTCCATTTCCTCCCCTACCTGTTTATTTAGCCACATTGGTTTTGACTTATTTCTTTTATACTTATTAACCAAGGGTATACACTGATAAGTGTGCTTTTCTAACAATGTTTTTTAGACTGCCCCTTTATCTTCCACATTTTTCCCTGCAAAAACATCATCCCATTGTATTACTACTAGATTAGACCTCAGTTTATAAAAATCTGTCTTTCTAAAGTTTAAAGTCTTTGTTGAACCCAAGTAATCAGTTTTTTGATAATTTATTTCAAATGAGACCATGTTATGATAACTGTTACCCAAATGTTCCAGGACTCGAATATTTGTTATTACTTCTACATTGTTTGATATGACCAAATCCAGAACTGCCCCTCTCCTGGTTGGTTCCTCAATAATTTGGGTCATATAATTATCTTTAAGCACCCCCAAAAACCTGTTTCCTTTTGTTGTAACGCTAATCTCATTGCCCCAGTCTATGTCTGGATAATTAAAATCCCCCATTATGCAAACATGACCCAGTTTTGATGCCTTCTCCATTTGCAAATGTATTTTAGCTTCCTCAATCCCACAGATATTTGGTGGTTTATAGCATATTCCCACAAACATTTTCTTTATACTTTTACCTCCACTGCTAATTTCTATCCACAAGGTCTCTACATTTTCATCATTCCCTTCATAGACATCATCCCTTATAATAGGTTTTAGATCTGGTTTAACATATAGACATACTCCACCTCCCCTTCTATTTGTTCGATCCTTCCGAAAAAAAGAATACCCCTTTAAATTAACTGTCCAGTCATGAGTTTCATCCCACCATGTTTCAGTAATGCCTATGATATCATTCTGCTCCCTTGTAGCTATTAATTCAAGCTCCACCATTTTATCTGTCAGGCTTCTTGCATTAACAAGCATGCATTTAATTTTTTCTCAGCCTGTACTATTATCTTATCTGCTCCTTCCTTTCTGCTACCACTTGGTTTAGTCTTTAGAAGAAGTTCTAGTATTATCTCTATTTACTATGGGTATCTCACTGCTTGTCAAACTTGCACTTGCCCCCATTCTACCTCCATACAACCTTGTATCCTCATCTATTCATTTTAGTTCATTATCTGTTTCATTCCCCTCCCCCCTCCAACTTAGTTTAAAATCTCCTCCAACCTTTTTAACATTCTCCCCCCTAGCACAGAAGATCCCTCTTCATTGAGGTGAAATCCTTCCCTAGAATATAGATGACACCTCTCAGAAAAAGAGTCCCAGTGCTCTAAAAACCCAAACCCCTCCTTCCTACACCACTTTCTTAGCCATGAATTAACCTCCCTGATCTCTGACTTTCTCCCTGCGGTAGCGCATGGCACTGGTAGTATTTCAGAAAATACTACCTTGGAGGTCCTTGCCTTAATCTTTTGGCCTAGATCCCTGTAATCATTTTTTAGGACCCTCCATCTTTCTCTAACTTTTTCATTGGTGCCAACATGTACCAAGACCGCCGAGTCAATCCCAGCCCCCCCCAACAATCTGTCTACCCGATCCGCAATGTGCCGAACCCGAGCACCCAGGAGACAACAAACTGTTCGGTTCATGCGGTCCCGGCAACAGATTGCCCTGTCTACCTTCCTAATAATGGAGTCCCCTACCACCACAATCTTTCTTTGCTTCTGAGCATCCTGAGTCCCCACTTTGCTGGAGGAACTATTCCCCTGGCTGCTAGAGGAATTAGTCTCCCCCAGCCTTGCCATTTCTGCCCCAACATTCCCAATATCTTCACTCAACATGGCAAATCTATTTGGATGTGTCAGCTCAGAAATGACTTGCCTCTCCCTATTGCCCCTGCTTCCCCTTCTAACTGTTACCCAGCTACCTACCTGCTCATCACTAACAGCAACTAAGCTACCTACCTGCTCCACACTAAAAGCGCCACCATCTGCACCACTAGTCGAAGCAAGGGCCTGCTCAGTGAGCTCTAATTCCCTTTCAAGATTGCCAATGTCCCTCAATATTGCAAGTTGCCTCTTCAGATCAGCAATCTCTGATTCTAAAGAGACCACCTGCTCACTCTTCTCACAGCGGTATGCTCCTTGGAACAGCTGCTCCAAGTGCACATACATGTGGCAAGATGTGCATTGAGTGGCATTTCCAATACTGCTCATTCTAGCAACTATGAAGTTTAGAAGTACTAACAGTAAACTGTACTTCAATAAACTATACCTTGTTTAACTGCTTCCTTCTTCAAACTGCTTCTGGTTCTAACTGAACACACTTTAACCAACACAGATCAATCAGTACACGCAAGCTCAGGATTCGTTAGAAGCCTCTGTTTAAATAGGGACACCCACCAGGTGTGTTTGGTTATCAATTAACTAACCCCACCCACTGCAGGTGTGTTAGGCCAGCCAATTAACCAACCACACCCACTCTGCCTCAGGCAGGAGAAAGGGGAAAAAAAGTTACAGGCTTCAAATTACAGCACACTTTAAAAATAGATTAACCCACTGCACACTCCCCAAAAACAGCCACCCCTGCTTGTATACCCAGTACTTCCCTTTCCTTCTGGTTCTAACTGCACACACTTTAACCAACCAGTACTTCAATCAACCACACAGATCAATCAGTACACGCAAGCTAAGTTATTAGAAATGTGAGTAGACGTAAGAACTAGTCATCAAGGATGCTATGAATGACATGCTATCAGCAATAAATGCAGAAGCATCTAAGAGATTAATTTACGAAACCACTCAAAAATGCACCCAGACAAACCATCACCTGAGTATACCTAACAGTATATATTGAAATGCAATTGCCATAGCTCAAACTATATCTAATAATGGCTGTTTTCAGTAACAATGTGAGGGAGTGGATATTTGACCGAAAACCAAAGACCTATGTGGACGTTGCTAACATGGCAGATGAATTTGTCACTAGTTGGGCATTGATGTGCCAAAAGGGGCTTCCTCCGAGATGACCACTTCAGCAAAGGGAGTCAAAAAAACACCTCAGTGAAAGAGAAAACCTGAAGTGGATGGAAGTGCACCCAAAGCTGCAGAGTTCAAACATGAGAGTTGGTGTTATCAATGCAATAAGACTGGTCACATAAAGCCAGACTGTCCGAACCATCTGAGGACTGTGGACCCAATCAGGGGCAATGCTCTCCAGCTGCACAGCCATTGCCAACTTGCATGGGGCACACACAGAGGAGCAAGGTCCAGCCATACAGCTGGTCCAGCGAGGGATGCAGACGGAGGATCCTGCACCTACAGCCTGAGGTACAGCCGCGGAGACAGAGGGACATCATATTCTACTGGTCAAGTTGCAGTCCATCGATATCTGGCAAAAGCATTTACGCACAGTGACCATCGGAGAATGCCAAGCAGCCAGCTTGCTTTATTCCGGTGCCACTGTTTCCCTGGTCCGACCTGATATGGTCCAGTCAGATGATCTTCTCCCAGGCACAGGGATGCAGGTGACAATGCCTGATAGTGTACAGCGGTTTATTCAAGTTGCCTGAGTATTCCTGGATTGGGGTGCCGGACGTGGCATGAGAGAGGTCGGGTATTGTATGGGTGTGATTCTGAGGTGCTCCTCAGTATTTACCTGGGGCACTTTACTTGTGTTTTTATGGTGGAGCTGGCTCCTGTCGCAGCGATTACTAGGAGCCAAAGCAAAGGATGTACTGCTGCGGCCGAGTTTATTCGAGCATTTGCCCGGTCTCGGCCGCAGCAGTAACCTGGCGCGCGCCGGAGGGTGCCGGGCGCGCGCCGAAGCCGCGGAGGAGCGCCCTCCGATCGGGGCTTTCTCCCTCCGCTCGCCGGGTCCGCCGGGTCCGCCGGAACCCCCTGCCGCCGTCCCCCACATCGCGGGACACCAGGGCTCCCTCGGGGAGCCCGGGACGCGCGTGCAGGGGGCGCAGGCTCCCAATGACGCGTGACCGCGCGTCGGTGACGCGCGGCACGCCGAGGGAGTGGGGCTAGCAAGCCGGGACATGTCCCGGCTTGCGGTACTAGCCCTACTCAAATTAAACGTGTCGCCAGTGTACACCTGAGGACCATCTGCATTTGGAACCAACAGTTCCAGTGGTCTCAGAGGAGACCAGGCAGATAAGACAGACTGAGTCGCGACAGTGTGTTGACTTACCTTCCCCTTTACCTGTTCTACTTTTCCACAACTTAGAGACTAAGGGTGGGTGACCAGAATTAGGGACACAGTTTAGGGAGACGGTGGGGTCTGATCCAAGATTGGAGGGCATAAGACTCTTGTTATTCGAGTCTGCCTCGGACAGTGGGTCAGATTGGTTCTTATGGTACTGTGGGCTATTGTATAGAGAGCAAGGTTCTACAAGTCTAGATATGGTTTGGACAGGTAGAAGACAGCTAGTGGTACTAAGAGAGTATAGGCATCAACTGTTACAGGTAGCCCAGTCCATACCACTAGCGGGGCATCAGGGGGTCATTCGGATGAGAGCCTGGTTGTTGCAGCATTACTAATGGCTGGGCATCTGGGGTTAGTAGAAGAATTCTGCCATGCCTGTGATGGGTAACGTGGGTGATTGTGTTAAGGCACCCCTGAACCAACAACCGGTAATTGGGGAACCTTTCCAGAAGGGACCTATGGACATAGTGGGACCCCTTATGATCCCTAGTTGGTCTGGCAAGTGTTACATACTCACGGTGGTGGACTTTGCCAGCTGTTACCCTGAGGCTAGAGCACGTTCCACCGTTGATACTAGGCCAGTAGCAAAAGCATTGTTAGTTATCTTCACTAGAGTAGGTTTCCCTAGTAAATTTCTAACCGATCAAGGGTCACAATTCATGAGTGAATTGTTACAGTGTATCTGGGATGTGTGCGGTGCGAAGCACCAGCGCACGACCCCGTACCACCCCCAGACAAACGGTGTATGTGAGAGGTTCAATGTTACCCTGAAGCAGATGTGGTGAACTTTTAAGGAGGCTGAAGGAAAGGACAAAGAGATTCACCTGCAGCACTTGCTGTTTGCATACCGAGAGGTACTGCAAGAATCTACAGTGTTCTCTCTTTTCGAGTTGCTATAAGGTCGCAGGGTACGGGGACCTCTTGACTTATTCCGTGAGGGATGGGAAGGGGAGACTACCAATACTGATGCATCTGTGCTTCAGTTTGGGTAGATATCAGAGTCCCGCTAGAAATGCTTATGGGTTTGGCACAGGCAAATCTCAGGGAGGCTCAGACCAAGCAGAAGACTTTGTGTGACGAAAGTGCCCGGTGCAGAACATTCATCCCAGTAAAGCAGGTATTTGTTCTGAAGCCCACTTGTCAGAACAAATTAACAGCTGCCTTGTCTGGACCATACACGGTTCTCAAAAAGATTAATTAGTTCAACAATGTTGTACAGTTATATGGAGGGACAGAAAGAAATACAGTTGCGGCCGCCTTTATCCTAATGCGGCTGAATCGGCGCAACTTTGATAACCGCGGGCAGAAGCGGGTTTTTTTTGTCCGGAGAGTATTGCGGTATTTTAGCGCTCGTAATATTAGCATTTTATTATCGCTGTCTTCAATACTGCAATACCGTCTAAGAACTCAGGGGGGGCGTTCGCGAGCTGTTGTCTTCGAAGTCTAATACTTTAGCAGTTCCACCTACGTCAGTACACAGTCATGCATTTGCAGTGCTGTACTGTATGTCTCATTTGAAAATTGTTGAATCGCATAGGCATGTACAGTACTGTAACAGTATCACATTTCGGCATATACAGCGCTCTCCCCTCGCTCGCCCCCGCACATACACAGGATAATTTACTGCACTGCAGGGTATTTCAACTTCTTATCTTCTCTACACTACCGACACACTTTATTGAAGTGTGGTCGGTACCGCAAGCCGGGAAATCTCCCGGCTTGCTAGTGGCCGCCCCTCGGCATGCCGCGCGTCTATGACGTGCGCCCCCTGCACGCGTGTCCAGGGGCTCCCCGAGGGAGCCCTGGTGTCCCGCGATCGCGGGACAGCGGCAGGGGGTTCCGGGGGACCCGGCGGACCCGGCAGCGGTAGGGAGAGCGCCCCGATCGGAGGGCGCTCTTCCGCTGCTTCGGCGCGCGCCCGTCACACTCGGGCGCGCGCCAGGCTACTGCTGCGGCACAGAACGGGCAAATGCTCGAATAAACTGTGCCGCAGCAGTACAGTGCAGTACACCTCTCCCACACCATTCCTTTGAATGTGTGTCTTTCTTGTTTCAATCACATTCCTGCTTGCTTGCGAAGTTCAATAGTGATTTTTTATTTATTTTTTTATTTTCTCCACACGCATGCGTCTGTAAATTCACCACTGCTTGCTTGCGAATTTCAAGAGTGAGTGACCGAAAAAAAAAAAAAAAAAATTCTCCTCATTTTTTATTTTTATTTTCTCCACACAAGCCTGCCTAAACCATCTTGATATTACGATATTCAATCTGTGCTGTAGCTTTTGACTGCGACACTGTGCGTTTGACTGCACATGGTTGATTTGTGTGCTTTTTATGTACTGTATTTGGGGTGTAAGGATCGAATTATAATGATGACCTGCCTTTTGAAATTATGTAATTTCTTTGAACTGCAGTACAGCTAATCCTTCATGCTGCTGTACCCTGTACCCCCCTCCCCCACGCACACACACATGGCTCGCTCAAGGATTTGAAACTCTTATCGACAGACACCTCTACAGAGTCATTCATTTTCTGTAGCTTGCCATTGTGTTTTTAATCCGTCCCTAGCCGAGCATCACCTCACTGCGCCTGCGTGTAATCCTCTATGGCATGGGAGCTAGCTGATGATTGCTACGCATTACTCACCCATCCCCCCACCCCCCCCAACCCTTTGAGGCTTGTTTTACGGTAACGCTTTTGAAAATCCCTTCTCGAATTTGATATGTAAATCTGATTTGCACAGCACTGTGAGAATTGAGAGTTAAAAAAACATTATCTGATTCATGTTGTTGATGCAGTAAATTATCACTTTTAGTCATGCTTTCTTTTTCTTTGGTGTAGGTGGGGGGGGTTGTTGTCAATGATTATGATTATCATGAATGTAAATAAATATATTTTTTATTTTATCAGGAACAAAAAAACAAATATAAAAATAATCATGAATAATACAAAATGCAGTCTTTATTAAGTTCTTCTGTCAGATGGAAATAGAGGGCCGGTGGATAATCATGAATAATGCACATTGATAATAATATTAATTAATAATATATAATAATATATATATATATATATATATTAATATATTTTTTCCCGTCTTTATCTTCTTCCTCATTCTGTGTACAGTACAGTAGTTCATTGAGAGAGGAGAGGTTTTGTGTACATCATGACTGCAGTTTAGATACTGTACACTTAACTGTACAAAAAGTTCACAGACTTTACATGATACCCCCCCTCTCCCCCAGGCCATCCTTTTTTTCTGAAAAGACAAGAAAACAAAAAATTAGTGCAGTTATGTGCATACTGTATTATGGCATTGTGTACTGTGTAGTACTGTCAAACTACTCTATACTGGAACTACTGTATACTGTGACTACTGTTAAATACTTTGTAACCAGATGGCTGGTGCTGCTCTCTCTGGAAAGAAAAAAATTGAGCAGTTACTGTAGGTGCATACTGTATTATGGCATTGTGTACTGTATAGCTACTCCATATTGGACTACAGTATGCAGTTAGTACTGTCAAACTAGTCTATACTGGAACTACTGTATAATCGGACTACTAGAAAAATATGTGCCATACTTACCTGTATCATACTGTACTTACAATACTACAGTACAGTACTATACCATACTACCTTCCTGATGCTTGCCCATTACGCGCTATCACAATGGGCAACACAGTCGCAATATGGTCAATATATTTATTGCATCGTTCCACGGTGAGTACATCGTTCCAAAAACTCAGTATGCCTTGCGCCAACTCATCCTTTTTGGACGGTTTCACGACTTTTCGGATATGGTCCTACAGCTCATGCCAGACCATTTCGATAGGATTGAAGTCTGGCGATTTGTCATTGGAGGGAGGGGAAAAAAAAGGACAATTAGTTTAAGAGATACAGTACACAGTAAAAACAGTGGGAAAAAATGAGACACGGTTACCGCACTTACTCTGCTGGCATCTTCACCCAGTTGATACCGCACTCAAGGATATGCGCTGTTGACGCGGTGTGCTTCGGATCGTTGTCCTGGTAGAAACGGTGACCATCTGGGAACTCACGTGTGATGTATTCCACAATCTCAGGCACAATTCTGTCTTGGAAGAAAGCTTTATTCATGATTTTTATAACAAGAAAAGAAAAGTGCTCAATAAACTGCTCACTAGTACAGTACAGTGCGTAAGGGACAAGCGTATGACATACATTTTACTGTACCTTCAAAGATGACGATGCATCCTTGTCCACACCTAGAGATGGCACCCCACACATGCATCTTCACTGGGTGTTTTGGACGTGGCTTCATAGATATGCAACCTTTTTTGTGGAATGCAAAGGTGGCAAATCTCTCCAGCGATACAGTAGACTCGTCAGTGAAGATGCAATCCTGGAAAGTTTCTCCACTGTCGATCCATGCCTGGGCCTGGACCACTCTCTTAATCTTGTTAACGTCCCTTATCATAGGGTACGCTCTGCAATGACAAGGAATAAATAATTTTAGAGGTACAGTACAGTTTCTTAACCAACA
This sequence comes from Ascaphus truei, assembly GCA_036426205.1. Taxonomy (NCBI): domain Eukaryota; kingdom Metazoa; phylum Chordata; class Amphibia; order Anura; family Ascaphidae; genus Ascaphus; species Ascaphus truei. The sequence continues at coordinate 5,471 of WSYH01013664.1, read as the reverse complement.
ATTTTGCCTCCTGTACTGTCCAGTACTAACCTCACATGTCCATATTTCCATCCAATTCTGTGTCTCATCTTCTTTACTGTATGCTGGCCTCGGATACAGTGAGATTGTGATTTTGATGCAAAGTGTATTTGACCCTTAATGCACTCTCCTCATCATTCTCTTCACTTATTTTGTCGACCAGAAGAGTTGTCTCCCTACAATGTACAGAAAAACAACAATCCGGTAAGTTACAGTGCAGTAGGCCACAAGCACAGCACATCATTTGTAGTAAAAATAGTATACAATGAGATAGACCTACACAATATATTGTTCTATTAATATGCAGCAATATAAACAAAATATATACTGTTGTTATAAAAATATACCGGAATAACGATAAAATTAGAGAGATCTACACAATATATTGTTCTATTAATATGCAGCAATATAAACAATATATATACTGTTGTTATAAAAATATACCGGAATAACGATAAAATTAGAGAGATCTACACAATATATTGTTCTATTAATATGCAGCAATATAACAATATATATACTGTTGTTATAAAAATATACCGAAATAACTATAAAATTAGAGAGATCTACACAATATATTGTTCTATTAATATGCAGCAATATAAACAATATATATACTGTTGTTATAAAAATATACCAAAATAACTATAAAATTAGAGAGATCTACACAATATATAGTTCTATTAATATGCAAAAACGTTATATCTATGGCGCTTGGCCCACAAAAGAATATAAAGTGTAAAAAATGTTTATACAACCAGATGGAAGGTGGTATCCACTTGGACTCTCCTCATGAAGACGATAAATCATGTAAAAGATATAAAAACAAACATAGTGTAATACAGTAACTAACACACATACAACACAACTCACAGATAATAGACAAACAATTGCTGAGACAAAACAAATGACTGATGTAAAAAAAGCATTTAATACAATAACTAAGTAAAATAAATAATATCACTAAAACAAAGGGTCACGTGCACTCCAACAATAGTTGGACTGGCCGCTTACCAGACACTAAAGAGTAGAAGGCAGTGGATAAATCTGAGAGTATCCCCTCTCGTGATGGTGAAAATCAGTGTCCAAGCGTCTTATATGATCAGCAGGAGCTTCGGAGGGGGACCCTCCCTGTCTTCCACACCACAGACCTCCGCAGGGCAGACGTACAGGGCCGCATGTCGCAGGGGAAGGCGTCATCACTTCCGCAACCGCAGTGCAGGATTCAAGCCGACAGCAACAGGCCAGCGGTGTCATCAATGTCCTGTTCGGCGCAGTAGCAGCCGTAGACAGGAACAATGGCCGGGATATGTCCGTGGAGATGGTATAGCAAGTGTGGTGGATGCTGTAATGACAACTGTGCACGCATAGACCACCCTACGCATTTCGGAACACTGCGCTTCCTTCCTCAGGGGTAAAAAAGTAGTGCCTCAGTCATAAAATGTCCACATTTAAGTAGTCCCGATTTTAAAGGTATAGTACCTCAATATGAGAATGGACATGCGCAATGGCTACAGAATAACCAAAGGTCTCAGCAAACAACACTTAAAGACATACAACATTACAAGATCACATACATACTACAAATAAAACATTATTAGCATTATTAAAGAAGGCTGATGGTAGCCACCTATTATTATATGTGATTATGCCCAAGATGAAAAAATACAACTGAAAATAAAAATGGAGATGAATAAATACATAATATGCAAATACATGTATGAGTAAGAAGTATTTTACATTTACTAATGGGTAACATAGACTTCTCAATGATGTTCCACAATAGAAACTATATTTATTAGCTACAAAATATGAAATTCCTGATATAATACAAAACTATGTGTAACATTAAAACCAAATCTAAACAATCCCCAATTCCAGTGACTTAAGTGTAATATAAACATATTGTTAATCAATTAAATAAATTATTAATCAATTAGATTAATGTGAAACCCAAATTACCCCATATAAATGTCAAATGACAAAAGATGACCTGTTAAATGATTTATTTGTTAATGAGAAATGCTTTGAGGTCGAACTCAATATTAAGACCCAGAGGTATCAGCGTCTGGAGCTCATATATCCAAAAGGACTCCTTTTTGCCCAGGAGGCTATTGATATTGCCCCCCCCGCTATTTGGTGTAAGTGCCTCTATGGCCATACATTTTAGTCCTGAGGGGTCCCTGTCATGTACTTGGAGAAAGTGATTCGACACACTGTGCGTGATCAAACCTTTGGTGATATTATAAACATGTTCATATAAACGGCGTTTGATTGGCCTTGTAGTCATTCCCACATACTGCAGACCGCAGGGACATTCCAAATGATAAATAACGTTTGTGCTGTTGCAATTAATGTGTTGTTTAATGTTGTATGTCTTAGAAGTAACCGTGGAGGAAAATGAAGTTCTTTTTAGACTATATTTGCAGGCTGTGCAAATAAAATAGCCCTTAAGGCCGAAATTGTTATGTACTTTCTTCCGCATAAGAGGACAGCTGGGTGCTAAATTCTGTCCAATATTTGGTGCTTTTGTGAACACAATGTTTGGTCTGCTTGGTAATATATTGATTAGATCTTTATCCTTCATAAGGATTGGCCAATGCTTATACAAGATCTTCTTTATGTTAGAGGCCATTGAATTATACTGAGTGATAAATGATATTTTTGCTGTTGTCTCTGTTTTCTTTTTATACCGAAGAAGAGTATCTCTATCTAACAATTCGACCTCAGATATAGTCTTGTCCAATCCACATGTTGGATATTTCCTTTCAATGAATTTATTTTTTGATTCTTGTGCTTGTGTCTGAAAAGTACTATTTTTTGAACTGTTCCGTTTTAACCTAATAAATTGGCCCTTTGGTATGTTGTTGATCCACGCAGGGTTGTGATGGCTATTGGCATGTAAATAATTGTTTGCTTGAACGGATTTAAAAAAAGTTTTGGTGTGTAAAGTATTATTTTCTATATATATACATAAATCTAAAAACTCAATAGAAGTGTTGCTAGAAGTGAAAGTGAAAGTGAATTTAAGATTAAACAAATTATTATTCATATACTCTTGAAATGATAACAACTCTAGAGGGATGCCTGACCAAATGAAAAAAATTTCATCGATGTAGCGCCGCCATAGGACCAAGTTCGCTCCATAGGGACAGCCGGACCAAATAAATTTATCCTCCCAGCTGCCCATAAAAAGATTAGCATAACTAGGAGCGAACTTAGTACCCATGGCGGTGCCACATGTCTGTAAATAATATGATCCATTAAAATTAAAAAAATTGTGTGATAAAATAAACTTAATACCTGTGACTAAAAAGGATTTAAATGTGTCAGAAATCAAAGGGTCACCGCCCAATACCTGTCCAATAGCCTCACAACCCTGAACGTGGTCAATGACTGTGTACAGTGAAGACACATCTGCTGTAACTAAATAAAATTGTTATTGCCACTGGATGTCCCTGAGCGTCTGCAGTATGTGAGTCGTATCTCTTAAATAGGATGGAAGCTGGATGACATATGACTGCAAATGATAGTCTATGAATTCTGATAAGTGAGAGGTGAGTGATTGGATATACAATCGGACGTCCCGGAGGTTTTTGTAAATCTGTGTGTATTTTGGGAATGATGTAAAATATAGGAATAACGGGATATTTATTATACAGAAAATCAAACTCCTGCTTGGTCAAAACTTGTTGTTCCAAGCTTTCATTCAGAAATTCCAGTAATTGTTGCTGATATTTGACAGTGGGATTGGAGAGAAGGGGCTGGTAAGTGGATCTGTCCGTAAGAATACGTAGTGACTCCTGGACATAATAACTTTTATCCATAATTACCAGCCCCCCCCTCCCTTATCTGCAGGCTTGATCACAATTGTATCACTTTCTCCAAGTACTTTCAAGAGACCCTTTTCCTCAATGCTCAAATTGTGTTTTTTAATTTTGAAATTTTGACTTTGTGATTCTAAGTTATCCGTAACCATTTGTGAAAAGGTGCTTATGAAAGGACCACTCATAAACTTTGGAAAAAAGTTGAGGGGTTTGTGACAGGGTAAACAAAAGCCACCAGTTATATGCCTGGAAAACCTATGTCTAGTCTGCAGTGCAGCACTGACTAGGTTAACTTCAGCTGGGAACCTCAGGACAATTAGTTGGATCCCAGCTGCCTAATCAAGGTGTGTTAAAACCCAGGCTGTAGACAGATGGAAGCTGGCTGTTGCTGAGAGAGGAGTAAGCTGCTAAAGTGATTCCTGAAAACAAGGTCTGAGTAGCAAAGTAGGGAAACTGTGAACTGTCTGTCCCCTGCATAGAAAAAGGGTAGCTGCATATATATAAACTGTCTGCTAAAGAGAAACTGTTTTGTTCGGTTTGCTGAAGGAAAAGCCATTTTCATTTGTTGCTGAAAAAGAGCTATTTTTGTTTTGTGTGCTGTATATTTTTCAAGGCAAAATAAAACAGCCTTGTAAATAAACCCACGTGTGTAGTTGCATGTACCCTGCAACAGGGTTCTTAAATTTAGAGCTTGTACTGGGCACTGAACAAATAGGTAAATTGACATTTGTGTCCTGCCTAGAAACTACGTCCCTTGCAAAATATTTCTTAAGACACAGCTTTCTGACAAAACGCTGTACATCCACATATAGTTGGAAACTGCTGGGGCCCACCTCAGGGGAAAAGGACAAACCTTTAGAAAGAACCTCCTTCTCTTTATCTGTAATTGAATATTTACTGATGTTAAATATATTAGTATAGTTACATTTTACCATTTGTGTACTTTTCCCTGTCTTGCTACCTCCTCTTGTTCCTCTACCGTACTTTTTCTTTTTCTGTCTCTTGATGTCTCTCCCTAATAGATCTCCCTAATAGATCTTTGATCGCTTCCCTGCCGTTCTGCTGGTCTCTGGTCTTTCTCCAGTCTAAAAAAGAAAAAGTAGGTTTGTCATCACGGCTATTGGTGGATGCCTGTGTTCTAATTCAAAATCCACCAACGGTTGGTATTTATTACTATGGTGGTATTGCTCAAATATGGAATCAATTTCCTTATCTAAGTGCGTGGTATTAGGAATGGACGTAGAGGGTTTTGGATTAACAGTATTGTCCCGGTATGATTTGGGTCGTGTTTCACTTCTTTTATGTTTAGGAGTAATAAATTGTACCGGATTCGAGGCTCTTTCTTTGGTCCCAGAAACAGGTTTTTTATAATGATTGGGTATTTTGTGGGAGTAGTCCTTGGGAGTATTGACTTTTTGATCTTTGTATTTCTCTTTATATTTTGATGTTTTTGTCTTCCAGCTCCTATAGCAACCAGTTTTGTAGTCAATCCTATCCCTTTGGAACTTACTCTGTTTACGGCCAATAATATCCTTTTGCACACTGTCCAATCGCCCACTTTCAACACCTGTACCTCGTCGCCATGCATAAAAAGTTACACACTTTGCATAGCCTCCCACTCGATGA
>WSYH01013663.1:15000-16781 GCA_036426205.1 Ascaphus truei | reverse complement strand
GGGTGGCACAGATTTCCCTAACAAATTCCTTAAGGGAAATAAGATCAAGGTTGCTTTACTGTGTCCCACATTTGGCTGCTCTGTGACCGGTCCTGTCCTTGGGTCCTGACACTGGGGCAGGTGAAGACCTGCCCCTCTCCACCCAAATACATAGAGGTTTTATTTCTCTTCTGCATAGTTACGGGGAAGGCTGCCTGAGCAGTGTTCTGCGCTTATAGGGGTTGCTGATTAGAGTTCTATGATTTACACAGACGCTGGGCATGGGGTGGTGAGGACATTAACCTTGTTCCGGGGACATTGTGTGTGTCCCTGGCTGTGCTAGGTTTGTTGTGATGTATCACCATATGGGATATTCTGCGGCCACCCTGTGTAGTGCAGCTGCTGACCGTGAAGAAAGGTGTGTTCCTATACCAAAGTCAGTGGTCCATATCCTTGTTTTTTTGGGTAGAGGCCATTTCCACATTTAATAGCAGAATGAATAACAGACTTTGTGCAACCTAACCCTAATATGCCACCCTAACCCTAATATGCCACCATAATATTTATGTAACTGTATTTGTAACCATGTATTATTTGTTTTACTCTGTGTCCAGGACGTACTTGAAAACGAGAGGTAACTCTCACTGTATTACTTCCTGGTAACACATTTTATAAATAAATAAATATGCCACCCTAATCAGCACTCTACCTAATAATGTGATAAATCATTGCTGGATAAATAAGAGAGGGGGAGGAGGGTATGGAGCGGGGTAAATAGACACTGCCTTGCTTTTGTTTTTTAATCGTTTTATAGGTGCTCTAAGGTAATTATAGGGGTGATTGTGTCCTTTATAGGGGCAATAACCCTTCAAATGACTCCAGGTCACCTGCTTAATACTGACGCAGGTCTGCTTTGCTGTGCACATATAGTGACGCGGGTCTGCTTTGCTGTGCACATATAGTGACGCGGGTCTGCTTTGCTGTGCACATATAGTGGCGCGGGTCTGCTTTGCTGTGCACATAGTGACGCAGCTCTGCTTTGCTAGTCACATATAGAGACGCGGTTCTGCTTTGCTAGTCACATATAGAGACGCGAGTCTGCGTTGCTGTGCACATATAGAGATGTGAGTCTGCGTTGCTGTGCACATATAGTGACGCGGGTCTGCGTTGCTTGTCACATATAGTGACAGGTCTGTGTTGCTGTGCACACATAGTGACGCGGTTCTGCGTTGCTATGCACATATAGAGACGCGGTTCTGCGTTGCTATGCACATATAGTGATGCGAGTCTGCGTTGCTGTGCACATATAGACACGAGTCTGCGTTGCTGTGCACATAGTGACGCGGGTCTGCGTTGCTTGTCACATATAGTGACAGGTCTGCGTTGCTGTGCACACATAGTGACGCGGTTCTGCGTTGCTATGCACATATAGTGACGCGGGTCTGCGTTGCTTGTCACATATAATGACAGGTCTGCGTTGCTGTGCACACATAGTGACGCGGTTCTGCGTTGCTATGCACATATAGTGATGCGGGTCTGCGTTGCTAGTCACGTTTGCAGGTAAATTGGTCAGATCCTATTACACAGGAGACGAGAGTCTGACAGGCACGTCTTATTCCGGATCTTGGACCCCATGCATTGAGGTGGATGGGGGGGGATTATAGGATCACTTCTTAAGATAATAGGAGTTGGGGTCCTCGTGAGATGTGGAGTTGGCGTGCTGACACTCCCAACGATAGCTTCTTTTCTTTATGGTGTGATAACCTGATATCTGTGAGATTTGGGCGTTTGTAGACTAACTA
>WSYH01013663.1:0-10000 GCA_036426205.1 Ascaphus truei | reverse complement strand
CACATTACTGGACCCCAGTCCAGTTAACCCCTTGCTTCCCAGGTGAGAGTAGAGGGTGGCCAAATGGGGTGAAACCCCTTTAATCCCGAGCCAAATCCCCTCTCTCTTGACACTGGGGCAGTAGCATGGCGTGTGCAGTTAAAACATGCACATACACTGGGGCAGTAGCATGCGTGTGCAGTTACAACATGCACATACACTGGGCAGTAACATGCGTGTGCCGTTACAACTTACACATACACTGGGGCAGTAGCATGGCGTGTGCAGTTACAACTTACACATACACTGGGGCAGTAGCATGGCGTGTGCAGTTACAACATGCACATACACTGGGGCAGTAGCATGGCGTGTGCAGTTACAACATGCACATACACTGGGGCAGTAGCATGGCGTGTGCAGTTACAACATACACATACACTGGGGCAGTAACATGCGTGTACAGTTACAACATACACGTACACGGGCAGTAGCATGGCGTGTGCAGTTACAACATACACGTACACTGGGGCAGTAGCATGGCGTGTGCAGTTACAACATACACATACACTGGGGCAGTAGCATGCGTGTGCCGTACAAAAGCACATACACTGGGGCAGTAGCATGGCGTGTGCCGTTACAACATGCACAAATACACTGCGGCAAGTTAGCATGGCGTGTGCAGTTACAACTTACACATACACTGGGGCAGTAGGCATGGCGGTGGCAGTTACAAATTACACAATACACTGGGCATGTAGAGATATAGCATGGCGTGTGGGCAAGTTACAACATACACGTACACTGGGCAGTAGCATGGCCGTGTGCAGTTTACAACTTACACAACAGACGGGGCAGTAGCAGAGGCGTGTGCAGTTACACCATACACATACACTGGGGCAGTGTAAGCATGGCGGGTGCAGTTACAAACATACAATACACTGGTCGTAGCATGGCGTGCAGTACAAAATACACAACCGGAGTGGGGCAGTAGACAGGCGCGTGTGCAGTTACAACATACAATGACTACTGGTGCAGTCCGCATGGCGTGTGTTCAGTTACAAACATACAAATACAATTGGTGCAGTAGCATGCGGTGTGCATAGTTACAACAGCAATACACGCACACTGGGACAGTAGCATGGTGTGCAGTTACAACATACACATACACTGGTGCAGTAGCATGGCGTGTTCAGTTACAACATACACATACACTGGGTAGTAGGTAAGGAGGATCTGGGGGAGCGGCTCGGTGAGTAACGGCATGCTCCAGGTGTCCCGGTTTGACTCCCGGAGTGTAGGTTTTGACTCCCGGGTGTCCCGGTTTGACTCCCTGGGTGTCCCGGTTTGACTCCCCGGAGTGTCCCGGTTTTGACTCCGGGTGTCACGGTTGTTTGACTCCCGGGTTGATCCCGGTGTTCCCGGTGACTCCGGGTGTCCCGGTTGACTTCGGGTGTCCCGGTTTGACTCCCGGGTGTCCCGGTTTGACTCCCGGGTGTCCCGGTTTGACTCCCGGGTGTCCCGGTTTGACTCCCGGGTGTCCCGGTTTGACTCCCGGCTCCTCTACTTGGGAGTATCACTTTATCTCCCTGTGTCTCCGGCACCAATTTGAGATTGCAAGCTCTGCGGGGCAGAAACTCCGTCTGCGTGCATACTTCTGTGCACAGCGCTGCACACACTGTCAGAGGTATATCGGAACTACAATGATATCATGGAACTTACAATCGGAAGTATCCTCGGCACCACTGCTTTTTTTAATATATTTTTTATTTACAGACTCGCAGTTGTTTTTTTTTTTTTGAGTGACTTATTGTAGGAAGACGATGTCCTCCGAGTCCCTCTGTAACTTGCACATCAAGAGGGACTCCTGCGCTGTGTGGGAATATATAGGCCCATGTCTGTGTAGTGGTGCTACACCACAAGACCCCCTCCAAGTGAATAGGTCAGAAGAGGTCTTATGGTACTAGCACCCCTTGGTAAATCTGGGTCTTAAACCTGAACAATAATGTAACCTCCATGCCCGGCTTAAAGGGAGATTACATTGGGGTGTATTATATGGCTACTCAGGGGCTGGGTTCAGGCGGCTGGGCGAGGAGGTAGCGAGGTTGTAAAATGATGGGCGCCAGGTACTTTTGTAGTACGACTGTCCTTTATTCGCGTCCCCAAGCAACGGGGCCTCTCATTCACTTTGACTACATTGCACTGTATTTTATATCGGACATGGATATGGGTCTTATCTTGGCGCCCACTTTTGACAATTGATTGAGTCGGGGATATTTTTTAAAACCCGACCTGTTGGTGGCCCTTACTCTACGTTTGTATGGGACCCGGCCCTCCTTGTTGCTTCGGAACCATCGCCGGTACTAATCCGATTTTTCTATGGGCCGCTACGGGAGTCCTGGTGGATCTTCCTTTCTTGACCCAATACCCTTTTATGCCTGTTTGAGAAATGCCGCTTCCATACAGAGTGATGAGGAATATTAGCAGATCCGCAGACCCCCGAGAGCCCTCTTTCCTGGGGCCCTCTGCGTGTTGTGTTCCTTTCCATTAACTATTCAGAACTCCATTCCTTCTTTGGGGATCCTAACTTAAGGAGTACTGTCCCCATCTACAACATAGTAAACAGAGGGGTCTGGTCTAATCTATTACTTGATGAGCATACTTATCTACTCTCCCCGAGGCTCCTCTCCTCTTGATCTCCGGGAACCTAACCTTTGAGAATAGTCCCTCCTCCTTATATACCCCTGCGTGATGTCTGTGTCCCTATAGCACTCAGTGTGGGGCCCAGCATACAATAACCATGTTTGTAAACATTTAGGAGAGGGGTTACAATAAGTTCAGACATTTGTGATGAATTCTCTCAGTTAAAAAAAATATATATATCTATAACGTATTAAGTAATTAGCTTCCAACCTGTTCTAAGCTGTACAACTTTGCCAGTTATTGTACATTTTCCAAGTCTTTGTTTTTCAGATAAGATCAGAAAGTATTATAAATGTGTTCTCCGAGTCCCCAGCCGTACTTGGTGTTCTGAAACTAATTCTACCACAACCAGAGAGAAAGTAATTCAGGCCACAGATCTCGCCCACGCTGCTAAATGTCAGGCTCATTTGACTTGAATGGTCATTATAATGGATTTTATTTTTAGATATACATTCTGAGGTCAAGGTGCCATATAATGTAGTATGTGACATTCAGAATAAAATAATAAGTAGCATTTGTACAATGCAGGTCTTTGGTTACCCTCTAGTATGGTGTGGCCAACTCCAGTCCTCAAGGGCCATCAACAGGTCAGGTTAAGGATATCCATGCTTCAGCACAGGTGACTAAATGGCTGAGCCACCTGTGCTGAAGCAGGGATATCTTTAAAACCCGACCTGTTGGTGACCCTTGACGACTGGCGTTGGCCACCCCTGCTCTAGTAACTCCCCATGTACGGTTCTTCTTGGCGCTAAAGCCAGCTCGAAACAGATGCAGGGGATCCTGGTAGGAGAAGCCAGGCCCTGGGCTTAGGATGTGAGGACTTTCCGTGTAATGTTTGACATGTCAGAAACTCAAGCACAGACATGACCTAATTCCTGGCTCTGCTGCGGCCTGCAGCTTACTTCGCTCGGGGTGTTGCTTTGGAATGATCAAGCTTACAAGTTGACTTTCTGCCGGCATTACCTGCGCACCATCTCTCCTGTCTCTTCCCAGGAACGTATTTGAACATGATATTAACTCTCAATGTGTTTTTATAGTTCCACACTTTACGTGATATAATATTCCAAAGCCCGTTGTACTGCGCAGCGGAATAGGTGGGTGCCGTAAACATAACCGAGTTGTGCAAACCTGTTATCAGACGTGAAATGTTTGCCAAACATAGCATGGGTCCAGAAGGGAGCGTCATGGCGGGGGGGGGGGGGGGGGGGGGAGAGGGGAATGCCTTAAATAATAGATATCGCAACCTTCAACAAACCAACATTCCTGCGATCGCAAGAAGTCCGCACAGAAGCCTATGTGCGTCTATAGAAACGTCAGAGAAAGCTTCATCGCTCGGTGTACAGAGCGTTTTGTATTAACTTGGTGATATAACGGACGCCTCATCGCTCACACCTTTTTTAATAGCCCCATGTTTTTCTTTGTTGTTCCGGTACATCCTCTGCTGTTATCTGGGGTTGGGCCAGAGAGATCCCTAATACGGGTGCTCAACTTCAGTCCTTAAAGCAGCAATCCGAGATGCCGTTTTTTTTATTTTAATTTTTTTTCCCGTCTTCAATACGTGCATCAATGAAATCCACACAATAAGTAATTAGCTAAGTTGCCAATCGATCTGTTCTCCTGCGATCGATCAGCGAAGATTCTGCTCGGGGGCTCACTAAATGGCTGTCAGTGCAGCAGAAGACGAACAAAGATGCAAAGTTCTGTGGGGAAGATCATATGACCAGGCAGTCACATGATACAATTGGTGCTCTGCTAGAGAGAGAGCGGGGCTCATTATGGGGTGTGCCAGAGCCTGTTTCAGAAGAGGAAGGGGTTGTGACTTTGTTAATGGTTGCTATAGAAACAAAAAAGGCTTGTTACATTGTAATACATAAAAATGTAATTCAGAGTGGTTTAAAGAAATGCTACAAGTATTTTCTCATAGTACAGAACTGATTTAGAAAAATCACATGTAGGGTTTTGCTTAGTCTGCAGCTTTAAAACTTCCCCCCCCGCCCCCAAACAGGTCAGGTTTTCAGGATATCCCTCCCTCCTTTAGCACAGGCGACTGATTCAGTCCCAGCTTCAGCACTGCTGAAGCTGGGATATCCTAAAAACCTGACCTGTTTGGGGGCGGGGGGGGGGGAAGGCGGGGGTTTGAGGATAAGTATTGCGCATGCAATGTCTTGTATATAATGTATGCAGGTAGTCCTCGCTTATCCGACACTATGTGTCCCGCGACCCCCTGTCGGATAGCAGATTGTCGGATAGCAGATTGTCGGATAAGCAGGGGATTGTGTCGGATGCATATGTGTGCGGATAGGCAATGAGTGTCGGGATTAAGGCAGATTGTCGGATAGCAGATTGTCGGATAGCAGATTGTTGGAAAGTGGGATTAATGTTAACCAGTGACGATTTCTGTCAGATACGCAAAACTTGCGTCAGATAATGCATTTTTTTAATTGCATTAGCCACCATCGGGAAAACGCGTCCAACGGAAAGGGAAACGTCGTAAAGCGAGGACTACCTGTACCCTGTTCCCTTAATGTAAATATGTATTTGTCATCATAACTCTGTGCCCAGGACATGCGTGAGAACGAGAGGTAACTCTCAAAGTATACTGCCTGTAACACAGTTATCATCTGTGCCGACAGTGACATGTGTGGTGTAGAACGTAGAGAGAAGCTCTCATGTGTTATTACTTGTCCTGTACCATCATGTGTTTTAACTCGGCCCAGGAAATGTGCGTGAGATATCGAGAGGTAACTTTCACCACGTATGTATGTCCTGCTAATCACATCATGTTTATACACTACATGTGTGCATATGACATGGCGTGAGGAACGAGAGGTAACTCTCACGTATTACTGCCTGTAAACCGTTACTAACTCTGTGCCCAGGACATGCGTGAGAACGAGAGGTAACTCTCCGTGTATTACTGCCTGTAACACTGTTTATAACTCTGCGCCCAGGATCATGCGTAGATCTGAGAGGTAACTCTCATGTATTACTTCCTCAACACATGTTATAACTTGTGCCAGGATACATGCGTGAGAACAGAGGTAAACTACCATGTGATATGACTGCCTGTTACACACGTATTAACTCTGTGACCAGGACATAGTGAGAACTAGAGGTAACTCTCACTTATACTGCCTTAAACACGGTTATAACTCTGTGCCCAGGACATGCGTGGAGACGAGAGGTAAATCCACTGTATACTCTGTCAACCACATGTTACACTCTGTGTCCCAGGACATGCGTGAGAACAGGAGCGTAAATTCGACGGCTGTATTACTGCCTGTCACACGTTATACTCTGTGCCAGGACATGGTGAGAAAGTGAGAGGTAACTTCATCCCCTCCCCCCGACTCCGCCCAGCCACTCTCCACTCCCCACCCCCACCAACCTTCTCTGGTCTGTACTGCCTGTAATCCTCATTATAATAGTGTGCCCCGGACATTTGCCCCCTGAGAGCGAGCGGTAACTCTCACTGTATTGCCTGCTAAACCCGTTAGCACTCGTTGCCCAGGACATGTGTGGAACGAGAGGTCAACTGTTGTCACGTTATTATGTGTGTGTGTTCCCACACGTTATCAATTCTGTGCGCAGGACCTGCGGTGAGACGGACGTATTGTAACTGACTCACTTGGCTTGGTCCTGCCTGTTATCACGGTCTATCTCTCGTTGCCAGTGCGTGGCGTTGCGGGAGAACGAGAGGGGTAGTAGCGTGCTCACTGGATACGCGCTGTTTACACGGCTAACTGTGGCAGCCGGACTCCAGTGTGTGCGAACCAGAGGGGAACGTGGAGGGGAGGACGGCCGGGAACACAGGAGAACGCGGGGCGGGGGTCATAACAAAACGACCCCTAAAAAAAAAAAGATGCACCAAAGAAAAAAAAAAACAAAAAAAAAAACCCCCCCCCCCCCCCCCAAAACACACCCCCCCCCCCCCCAACCCCACCCCCCCAACCACAACTCCCACTAAATAATAAAAAAAATCAAGAGCAGAGCATAGATGAACCCCCTTTACATAATAGTTCCCCAAAAAAAAACATATATAGACATGCGTGAGAACGAGAGGTAACTCTCACTTGTATACTTCACTCTAACGACATGGTTTATATACTCTGTGCCCAGGACAATGCGTGAGAACGAGAGGTAAATCTCACTGTATTACTGCCTGTAACACATTTATAACTCTGTGCGCCAGGACATGCGTGCGAACGACGGGTAACTCTCACTGTATTACTGCCTGTAAACACGTTAATATCTGTGCCCAGGACATGCGTGAGAACAGAGGTACTCTCATGTATTACTGCCTGTAACACACGTTATAAATCTGTGCCCAGGACATGCGTGAGAGAGAGGAACTCACGAGAAGCCGGAAAGTAACGCGGGGCCCAGGACAGGGACGAACGAGAGCGGAAACGACAGGTAAAACGAGAACCGTGGCCCAGGACTAGCGGGAGAACGAGGGGGAAAGCACGTGCGAGACGGGACCTAAGGGAACGGCGAGGGGCCCAGGCTTATAACTGTCTGCCCGAATGCTGTTTGTTTTTGTGTGTGCGGGAGTTGCTTTTTGTGTCTTGTGGTATCTTTGGTCTACAACACAAGGAAAAGATAGAACAACGTGTGTATACCAGTGCCCCCTGGTTAAGCTCTTCAGCGGTACCAGTTTTTTCGTGCGCTTCCTTTCTTCTGCCAGAACGCGTGAGAAGGGTACTCTCACTGTATTACTGCTGTAACACAGTTATAAACTCTGTGCCCAGGACATGAGTGGAGGAGACGAGAAGTAACTCTCACTGTATTACTGCCTGTAAACACGTTAAACTCTGTGCCAGGACATGGGTGAGAACGAGAGGTAACTCTCACTGTATTACGCCTGTAAACACATTATAAACTTGTGCCCAGGGACATGCGTGAGAACGAGAGGTACTCTCACTGTATTACTGCCTGTAACACACGTTATAACTCTGGCCCAGGACATGCGTGGAACGAGAGGTAAACTCTCACTGTAGTACTGCCTGTAAACGTTAGAACCTGTGCCCAGGACATGCGTGAGAACCAGAGGGAACTCTGTGTATTACTGCCGTACACACGTTATAATCTGTGCCCGGACATGCGTGAGAACAGAGAGTTAAACACCACTGTAGTTATGCCTGTAAACAGTTATAACTCTGTGCCCAGGACTCTGTGAGAACGAGAGGTAAACTTCGTATTTAATGCGCTGTAACACGTTATAACTGTGCCCAGGACATGGTGAGAACGAGAGTAACTCTCACTGTATTACTGCCTGTAAACACGTTATAACTCTGTGCCCAGGACCTGCGTGAGAACGAGAGGTAACTCTCACTGTATATGCCTGAACCACGTTTAAACTCTGCCCAGGACATGCGTGAGAACGAGAGGAACTCTCACCTGTATTACGCCTGTAACATGTTATAATCTGTGCCCAGGATCATGCGTGCGAACGATGAGGTTAACTCTCACTGTATTACTGCCTGTAACACTTATAACTCTGGTCCAGTGACATGCTTGTGAGAACGAGAGGTGGTTCTCTACTTATTACTCTTTGTGTAACACACGTGTATAGACTCTGGGGACAGGACCTGCGTGGAGAACGAGGGTAACTCTCATGTATTACTGTGCCTGTAACACGTTATCACTGTCGCTCCAGGGACATGCTGTGAGAACGTATGAGTGTAACTCTTCACTGTTATTATGTCACTGTAACTATGTTATAATCTATTTATCTTTGTGTTTTCGCCCAGGAAATGCGTAGACACCTGATGGTGTGAGGGTAACTCTCACTGTTATTACTGCCTGTTAACACGTTTATAAATTGTGCCCAGGACATGCGTGAGAACGGGTACGTGTACTTCATGTATTACTGCCTTAAAGTTATACCTGTGCAGGACATGCGGTGAGACAGAGGTAACTCTCATTGTGTTACTGCCTGTAACGCTTTATACCTGTTGCCCAGGACATGCGTGAGACGCGAGGGTAACTTCTCATGTTTTACGCCTGTAACACCGTTATAATCTGTGCCAGGACATACGTGGAAACGAGAGGTAACTCTCACTGTATTACTCCTGTAACACTTATAACTCTGTGCCCAGGGGACATGCGTGAGACACGAGGGGTAACTCTCACTGTATTATGCCTGTAACAGTTATAACTCTGTGGCCCCACGCGAAATGCAGTGCTGAACGAGGAGGTAACTCTCACTGTATTACTGCCTAACATGTTATAACTCTGTGCCCCGGACATGCGTGAGACTGAAGGTAACCTCTCACTGTATTACTGCCTGTAACATTATATAAACTCTGTGCCAGGAACATGGTGGAGAACGGAGGTAACTCTCACTGTATTAACTGCCTGTAACACGTTTAACTCTGTGCCCAGGACATGCGTGAGAACTGAGCGGGTAACTTCACTGTATTACTCCTGTAACACAGTTATAAATCTGTGCCCAGGACATGCGTGAGAACGAGGGTAACCTCACTGTATTATGCCTGTAACATGTTATAACTCTGTCCCAGGACATGCTGTGAGAACGAAGGTACTCACTGTATTACTGCGTAACACTTATAACTCTGTGGCCCAGGACATGCGTGAGAGCGAGCGGTAACTATCACTGTATTACTGCCTGTAAACAGTATAACTCTTGTGCCCAGGACATCGTGAGAACGGAGGTAACTCTCAATGCTATTACATGCCTGTAACACCGTTTAAACTCTGGGCCCAGGACCTGCGTGAGAACGAGAGGTAACTCTCACTGTATTTACTGCCTTGTGATATCTACGTATACTCTGTGCCCAGGACATGCGTGAGAACGAGAGGTAACTCTCACTGTATTACTGCCTGTAACACATGTTATATCTCTGTGCCCAGGACATGCGTGAGAACGAGAGGTAACTCTCACTGTATTACTGCCTGTAACACGTTATAACTCTGTGCCCAGGACATGCGTGAGAACGAGAGGTAACTCTCACTGTATTACTGCCTGTAACACATGTTATAACTCTGTGCCCAGGACATGCGTGAGAACGAGAGGTAACTCTCAGTGTATTACTGCCTGTAACACATGTTATAACTCTGTGCCCAGGACATGCGTGAGAACGAGAGGTAACTCTCACTGTATTACTTCCTCTAACACATGTTATAACTCTGTGCCCAGGACATGCGTGAGAACGAGAGGTAACTCTCACTGTATTACTGCCTGTAACACACGTTATAACTCTGTGCCCAGGACATGCGTGAGAACGAGAGGTAACTCTCACTGTATTACTTCCTGTAACACATGTTATAACTCTGTGCCCAGGACATGCGTGAGAAC
>WSYH01013662.1:0-16782 GCA_036426205.1 Ascaphus truei | reverse complement strand
GGATAGAGAGAGACAGAGAAGGTGAGTGAGCGTAATGAAGGGACGGAGAGTGTAGAGCCACAGGGAATAGGATGTAGGGATCCAGAGGAAAAGCAGGAGCGTGGAGAGTGGACTGTGAGCAGAGGGGTCTGGATTGAACAGGGAGAGCGAGGGGGACGGGAGTAGAGTGACAGGGAGAGAGGGGGGAAACGGGGAGTGCAGGGCGAGGGGGAGGGGGAAGACGAGGGGGAATTAAGGGCGATGGGCAGGGGGGAAAAGGAATGATGGAGAGACGGTAGAGAGGAGAAAGACAGGGAAGAGAGGGAGCGGAGGAGGGGGAGTGTGTGTATGAATTTAGAAAAAATGGCGACACGCACAAGATGAAGGCCCAGGGCCCAAATACCCTTGCAAACGGCCTGAGGCTGCGCTATGTGGAGATAATCCCATTGGGATGCCCTGCAATATGCTGTATCAGCAGCGTTGCTCTGTCCATCGCAATCACTGTAGGAAAAACCGGTGGAGAGCTACCCTACGTCAGGATAGGAAAGGAGACGCAAGAGGTTGGTCGCAGGCAAGTAGTAATAAGAGGCTAAAAGTCAGGTTCATACAGCTCGGTTGGGAAACCATTAATAAAATGTGATACCAAAGCCCATCGAGGGTATATTAGGCCGGCATCATCCCTTTTCAAAACACCACAAGACAGATCACAACAGTCAGGGAGCCGATGGTCGACCATCCTGAGAATGCAGCCAACCCAAAGCCAAATTGAGGATAGTGGGACTGGGGGGTTTAAATGACTCACTCGAAAGCAAAACCACAATGTTCTTAAAAATATTACATCTGGTATATTTCCCCAATGTTGGGATTTCTTCCTCTTTTCGTTTATAAATTGTTGGCAGTGGTTTGTGATGTAATACTGGTGTTAATACTGATAAACGAAAAAAATGTGATTTTAAACACCTGGTTCTCCTGTAGATTTTTGGCTTTGTCCAAAAACACACTTAAAAAGCCTTTTTTTTAACACACAAGGTGTAAATACTTTTTCACCAGAGAGGCTCTGTTGGAGGGATCTTCCCATGGATTTAATAACTATAAGAAATTACAGGTAACAGTAGGGAAGCAAAAGCCCAAAAAAAGATGGTTACGGAGCGGTTATATATAATATGGAAACATAAAATGTTCCCAGCACACATAAGAAAAATAGAACTTAATAAAGGATTGAGCCAAAAAAGTCAAATTTAATTTAAACATTAACAATGCATATTAACGTCAAACAGCAACATAGTGGACAACGTATGTATACAAGGGAACAGGGAAGGGATGGGGAGTGTGTGAGTGTGGGTTTTTGCACACGAGGAGTTACTGTTCCAGATGAATTTACGTTGACTGTTCGTGTGTATACGTGGCACCGTATACTTCAGTGGGTCATTAACCTGTAGCACAAATACTTTGCCAAATTTTTTTACTCCTATCGTCACTGAGTTTTTCAGGCACTCCTATGATGCGATTTGTGCTTCCCAGTTACCTGTATTTTGTTGGAGAGACTAGCAGTAGCTCTTATTATCTTTGTTATCCATTGTTCATTTACCTTTGTAATTTAGTTTCAGTGTGTCAACTGTTGTATTTCAGGACCTAGTCACACGGTTAAGGGATATGTCATTAGTACCAGCAGGTACATCGGTCCACCTGGGAACGGGACAGCAAGAAGGGGTCTTGGAACCCCGAAAACGTTACGTTTGGAGCGCCACTTGCCCTGCACTTTTAAATTTTCCGGTGTTTAATTTCTTCCTCTCCTTCCTCTCTTTCTTTCCCCATCACTGTCTTTGTCCCTGTCCCGTAATATATCAGGTTGTCCCTCTGTTGCCGTTGACGTTAATTGCATCCGTTAATGTTAATTAAATTTGACTTTTTGGCGATCCTTTATTGGATCTTTTTTTCTCTGGTGTGCTAGACGGAACAGTTTATGGTATCTATTTGATTGATTGAGAGGACCTAGGGTCTCTCTTGCGCCCCGTCTGCGCACCCGTAGTATTGCTAAACTAGACATTTCTTAGTGTGTGCTGCTGTATTTAATACGTACTAAGTTGTAGCAACATTAAATCATGTTCTATTATATATTTTATCTTTTTGACTAGTTATAATACGAGGGGTTTTTTGTCCGGATTAGAGTTGGATGGCGCGGGCAATCACGTAGTCGAACATATTGTAAGTGATTTGCCTATCCAAAGTGCTGCGTAGACGGTGAAAACTACCTACCCCCGCCACCGTGACATGAGTTTGGGATGGGCGAGAAAACTTCTTGTTAGAATTAGCCCAATATGAGATATCTCTTTAATGCTATTGTCACATGATGTAAACCAAACGTGAACCCTATCTGAGAAAGTTTTGTAGATGCGAGTAATGGCAGAGTTTAGCCATATGACTTATTACATTAACATTTACACAGTGTTAATTAAAGGAGCTCTGGTTTGATGATATAGTTACAAACGGAACACCTCTTTTACATATTTTCGAGTCAACTCACGCCATAACACATAAGCTCAAAGGCTACATTACACTGACAAAAGAAAAACAGCGATAACGTCCATAAAACTACTGAGCTTTGAGATCTCCTTAAGCAGATATCTCTCTTGTTAAGTTCTAACGGACCCACTGTGGATTCTAACCGCACATATTAAGAACTGGATACTGGAATGTTTACAGATACACAAAGAGTCCCGTCCCATAGTAGACTATTGGCCTCTTCAGTGCCAAGAGTAGTCCTGGCCCCCCCGTGAACTCCAGCAACTGATGGGATAACCTGTCACCCCGTCTCTCGGATTCGTCTTCATTGACCAAGACCGTTAAGGTAGATGAGAGTGAGCAATCATTGACAAACCTTACAAATGAGCAACGGCCAATGAGTATAGCGTATGCTCAGGTGTGGCATTTTCATGAGTAAGCTTGTATATACTATAGCCCCATGAAACAACCAAGCAACGCCACCTGCTGAACGTTCTTCTGCATGTTAATCTATTAGTTCTCGCCTACTTGTCCTGTGCTAATTTACTATAACAAAATCGTAGCGAAAGTGTCTCGACTGATGAACTATGCCTAGCTCAATGCTCACCCTGATCTGGACATCCTCTCTGCTTCCACGAAATGCGGCAAACTGCGCTGCTTAATCCAGAACCCTATCGTAGTCCAGCAAGGGTTGGCTCATTACAGCCCCCGCGCAGTTTTCCGGTATATGAAATCTCCTATACAGTATTACGTCTAACCTTGTCCTCATCTCATTAACTTTAGAATCTTGTTCCTATTAGGCGTTGAACTTGGCCAGATGATTTTGATGCACTTTGATGTTTTGTGGGCACAGAAATATTATTTTATTAGCAAAACTGTCACAGGGACCAGAACACGTTCCGGATCAAGCACCAGAACGGGAACAGAGATCAAATAAATGTATATTTGTTCTGACCGGAGTCAGCTGACACACAGAATATCAACTGCAGAGTATCTCACTCCACACATGAGGACAACAGGGGGAGTTCCTAGCAGTCCTAAGTTCCCCTGACACCACTGAAATTGCTTAGAGCCGTTCTATAGTGTGTAGCGAACACGCGTCCATGTCCGCACGCTTTTTGTGTGTATATGCATGCGTGATGTGAGGTACTGTATGTATAATGTATGAGAACACCAGATATGTGTGTATATGTATGTATGTGTGGTGTGGTTTGTGTGTGTTTAAATAAGTTTTGAAATAAATAAATACTTAATAAATGTTTATTAACACATTACTACCCACTATTTACACTAATACAACATACACACACATTACACACAAATACAACAATTTCAGCGGTGGTATTGGTGCTGCAAATTCTTTATTTTCTTCATCTTTCCCCCTTGTCGGCCGGTTCCACCGACTTACTGCTGTGCGCGTCGCGGCACCATATAGAAAGGCTGGCTAACCTCAGCCAACTAAAACTGCAGAGCACCCTCACGGCGTTGCCACGCACGTTATTATAGAACAAGCCCTTACACAGCGCAGCTTCTGCACACTGTATGGGGATCAGAATTCCAGTAAAGTGTGGATGTAAGTCGCAGTATTAATTTATATTTATTTATATTTATAAATTTTTTTTTACCAGGAAGGAATACTGATTGAGAGTTACGTCTCAAAGTTTCTTTGTCCTCTTGGTCTAACATTCCAGTGGGCGGGGTTGACATTCCATAAAGGTGCATGCCAAATAACCCTTAGACACGCTGGTCCGTGAAGAAGTGGCGCACCGTCAGACGCCGCCGCCTTTTGGGGCAGAGGCAGACAGGATGTACACCGAAGGGGTGGGGGTATGGGTATAGGAGGTGGTATAAAAAGACAGTGTGGTAGGAGCGGGATGTTGGTGTATGGAGCATTATTTAGGCCCTATATTATAACCAAAAGCTGCCATGAGCGCCGTGTGGCCCAAAAACTATATCAGCAAGACAATGGAAATATACATACCTGCGACGCGCGCGCAAACTGGAACTGCAGGGCAGCAGACAACCAGGAATTTGTTTGCTTTCATGTGAGCGGTTCAGCATATAGGGCAAACTGCTCATGGTCATGCCTCCCTGTCTCCTCTGGCTGCCTCCTGCCTGCGGTTCACATTGCTGCTCGGACACATCGATATGAGTCACGAAAATTGCGCAAACGCCCAGCCGGAGATGGTATGGGTCATAGCCTAAGACAGTCAAGTGTGCAGCAGGATACTGGGTATATAGGGGGGAGGGGTTATTGAAGCAGGGAGTGCAGCAGGATGCTGGGTGTATAGGGTAGGGGGAGTAGTATTGAAGCAGTGAGTGCAGCAGAATGCTGGGTGTATAGGGAGGGTATTGAGGCAGATGAGTGCAGCTGGTGAATGGCAGGGGTATTAAGGCAATGAGGGAGCAGGAGACTGGGTGGGTGTAGTAGGTAGGGGTGATTGATGGCTAGTAAGTACAGCTGGTCTATGGGGGTGGTATTGAGTCAGTGATGTGCAGCAGGATAATGGGTGTATAGGGGGAGGGTATAGCAGTGAGTGAGCAGCAGATGATGGGTGGGTAGAGGGAGGGTATTGAAGGCAGTGAGTAAGTAGGATGCTGGTTGTATAGGGGGGGGGGTTATTGAGGCAGTTGGTGCAGCAGGATGCTGTCTTTATGGGGAGGGAGTGGGGTGTATTTTATTAAATGTTTTACCAGGAAGTAAAACATTCATGTTACCTCTCGTTTTCAAGTATGTCCCAGGCAGAGTTATATGACAAATAATACATGTTTATAAATAAGTTACATAAAGTGAACAGGGTTATACATATATACAAGACATTGCATGTGCAGTTAGAGATAATATATATTATAGGCGTATGTAACAGACCAGATTAAAATGTCAGAAGTTTGTTTTGAAGAACCTAGGCTCTATGCAGTAAGAGCGCCGAAAAAGCCAAAAATGGCTTCGCCAAGTGTTCCCTGTCGGCATGGATTTTAGCAATTTTTTCCCTCACCGTATCGCAATATGGGCCGAATCCCTGGCGAATCAAGCGCGAAAACACTTGTGCTCCACTAGGGATGATTTGCCGATCACAACAATGGTATCGGAGAGCCTTGGCGGGGGCGTGTTATGTTCGCCAATTGACTGGTTTCCTGATCTGGTGAATCAAGCATGTTCTTGATCAGCGGCCCTTTAAAGGCGCGTTTATTTTCTATCTCATTCTCTTTGTGTTCCTTGGATTGAGGGCAATAACTCTTTGGTTTACCCCCCACCTTTCTACCCCGTTCTCCCTTACTTGCGTTCGTCAATTTTACGTCCCCTGTCCCTCTTTTTTTGCGCCGTATGCTTAGCTTCCCCTGGGTCCCCCGCATTTCTATTTCTCGCTGCGTTTGGTTTTGTCCCCCTCTCCGCATCCTTATGCGCACCCAGCATCCTTGATTTCCTGATCTATCCACTCTGTTTTTCTGACATTTTTCTGGATACTTTGTTATCACCTTTTCCTCCTACCTCTAACTGGTCTCAGGTGTCCCACGGTATGCTTCCTTCGTTTGTCTTCATGAGGGGTCCGTGTTGCATCCCGCATACACCCACACTCTCTGTTTCTGTCGTGCATACGTTTGTGACTTCCCCTAGCTACGGGGACCACGCGGCGCGTAGACCCGAACTGGATCGACCCTTTCCCCGGTTGCCCCTGCTCGCCTGGGTGTTCCTATTCTCTGTGCTCATTCCACGTGTCGTTATTTTTGTCCGAGTCTGCAATCGTGGGCTAGTTGTGTGTCCATCCTCCGTTTGTGGCCACCGCTTCATTTTCTTAGTGGGTGTTCGGGCTTGGTGGGCGTGTTTTTGACAGACTGGGAGGTTGGGGCTTTCGTGGTTTACGTCATCTGGGTGGCGGCCATGTGTAAGGTCACTGGGGCATGATGGATGGCTTTAGGTTACCAGGTTGGATGGGTGGGAATGATGGAATAGAGGGCCGTGAGGGGAAGGAGGCGGGGGGGTGGTGAGAAGAACGGAGGGGAGGTGGGCTGAGGGGGCTAGAGGGCAGAAAAGGAAACGGCGACGAGGGAAGAGATAAGAGAGATGGGGGGGGGGATTGGCGTTCGTGCGTGGGGAGGGGGGGGGGAGGAAGGGGAGTAGGACAGGGTGAGCAAGGTGCGCAGGGAGAATAAAGAGGAAGTTTTGGAGGCGAAGCTCGCATAGTGCTGTTTTTTCTGCACTGACTATTCATTCCTCTGTGTGTGACTGAGAGAGAGAGAGCGGACACCACACACACAGAGTGGTGCAATTTCGCAATTTGTATTGAGAGAGGGCTGAGTATTGGATTGTTTGTCCGGTGTTTGTTTACATATTTTGTTGTTGTCCAGTTATGATAAGTGATTGAGTGCGATGTGTTTAATAAAAAAAATGCTGTTATGTGTGGAGTGCTATAGGTATGGACGAGAGGCGTTTATTAGTAGTGGTCAGATTCCTTTGTATGACCAGGTAAAAGGCGGGTTCGGTGCTCGTTTTTGCCTTATGTGAGGGAGGTTAATGGGTGTGAGGCGCGGACCTGGTAGTCGTTGGGGAGTAGCATCCCTGAGCTGGTGAACGTGGGACGTAAGGGTGGATGTGCATGGGGTGTGCAGTGCAGTTGGTGTTGCTGTGGGTTGCGAGAGGCTGGTCGGGTGGTTGGCTCGGTGTGTGGTCTATGTGGTGTGGGGGTGTGGTGGGCGGTGGGTGTCTGCTGGTGCAGTGCTTTTGGAGTGTCTCTTCAATTGGAGAAGGAGAGTCCAGTCCAGGCAGCAGCCAAGTTCGGGCTGGACTGGTCTGGAAGGACAAGAACACGTGTGGCCGTCCCGGCCACCGTCAATCCTTGTTTCGATGCTTGTATGGGATAACAAGAGTTCTTGGCCTGAAATGACAGGATTTATGGAGCACATGACACATCTGTATGGCATTTAGTAGTAAAGTCAATCTTTGGCAATGATGTTCGCAATATTTTTCTCGTAATTCAGAGGTCACATTGTTAATCGAAATCTAATAATCTGAATATATATCAATATGTAATATGTTACACATCAATTATCCTTGATTGTTTACACGAATCTAAGAATCCATAAATATGATGTTGTTATGAGTTATTGACATTCACACAAGCTTGGTAGCTTGTATGGGCTCCACAAATTGTATATCATGGCATGCCACACATATTACAAACGGAAAAACCAGCATTGTTATCTATCTCTGTTTCAACAGTAGCAGAATTTTTATTTTCGTCATTAAATTAAATATTAACTTACCATAATTGTTATGTATTTCACGGACGGACAAGTTCAGGCGGAAGAAAGAAATGGGCGAGCACAAAATAGATTGTCGTGTATGCGTGATGGGAATCGTGTCAGGAGTCACACGAATTGTAGGCAAGAGATTAGTGTAGATGTCAACGGCGAATCTTAAAAAAAAATACAAGCCACAAAGTACCGATGAGATGCTGTATGCCACTGGAGGCGGTCGACAGCACAGGCTTATTGCTAACTCCCATTGGAGGAGCAGATGCGTGACGCAAATTCTGCCCGGTCGTTGTGTCAGGGGTGTTTCCCTGGGGGAGCGAGATATGCGGCCATATAACACGAACATCAAATCCACACTCAGGGAAAGAAAGAGCTTGCTGATACTTTGACACGTGTCGTATCAAAATGTTATCAAGATTCCACCCAAAAGGCAGTACCAGAAAAACAAATATAAAGGATTAGAGAGATATACGATAGGAGTAGAGTATATATATTATATATAGACAAATATACATATTATATAGACATATAGAGAGAGTACACAAAATATATATATACAGTTGAATATATATATATATACACACAGAAATATTATATATATATATCAAGGTATAGTATATATATCTCGGCTTGGTGATGATAGCCTTCAATATAATATATATATATATATACATATATATATTATTATCAATATAATATAGATATATATATATATTATATATATGTATATATATATAATTTTGTTTCTGATATATATATCTATATAGTGAGTACTATATAATATGATGTTGCTGCTATATTTGCATGATAGGTGCTTCTAAATCCTGCCTTAACCATTATAAGCCAGCACACACCACACTTGAACTGCAGGAAGGGATTATGAGTAAGGATATTCAAAATAGTAACACAAGTGCCCACCTTTATTTAAAAACCATTCATACATCTGTCCCACTATGAGAGTTGTATTTTAAGTTACAGTATGGACAGCTTGAAAGACACAACCACAGGTTGTTTAACATGCATACGACTCACTAGAGACACAGCCACAAGTAGTCCTTTGTTAATTCCTGGGTGTCATCACTGTGGTTCTTAGGGTTATAGTAGGATATGGACAAAACTCCATAATCATATTTGATGTATTCTGTTGGATCATATATATAGGATATGACTAATATATATATATATTTATATAAAAAATAGGATCTAATATATATATATAGTTATAATAGATGAAAGTACAGCACACCTCAGGATTGAGAACCGCGTGGTGTAACGTGGTTCAGGTAGGCTAACCGCCAACAAATCACACACGTTCCAACTGAACACATTTGCACACATCGTTCACTGGCGCACACTCTGCACACCACTGCTCAGAGCACAGGAGCCTCACTGCACTACACTCTCACATGACCCACACTAGCTTCTCATCGCACACACTGCTCTCACTGCACACATACTGCTCCTACTGCTCTGTCGCACGTGCTGCACAATGCACACACTCGCTAACATTGGCAACACACTGCCACACATCGCCAACACCTTGCTCACACTGCACACACCTGCGCTGCACACACTGCCCAAGCGCACGACACATTGCTGTACATGCACACACTGCCACAAACTGCCACATCCACACACTGACACAACACTTGCACACATCACTTACAACGCACAACTGCAACACACTGTATTACTGCACAGCTCTGCTCACACTGACACACACTGCCTCTCACTGCACACACATGTCTTCCTTTACTGCAGATACATGGCTCATCACTGCACCACACTGCGACAGCAGCACACCACAAATGCGCCACACTGCACACACGCACACACTGCACACTGCACACTACACACACTGTTACAGACATATGACACACTACGGCACACTGCCAGCAGTCTCCCAGCACTCGACTTGCACATAGCCACTCGAAGACTCATCTGCATCACATCCCAGAGTCCACAGCACACACGTGCGCCCCACACACCACACTCTACAATGACGACACTCTACATGCCACAAACTCTACAGCCTGCGAACACTCTACACTGCACACATCTATACACTGCACACAACTCGATACTGCACACACTTACATGTCACCACAATCTTACACGGCACCACAGTCGTGACTAACGACTTTGCAACACTCTACATACACCCTATCGAAGCAATGCACTGACCCACTGCCAGCCCACACGATCCCCCCATGAACACCCACCACAACTCCCACTGACAGGCACACACTCACAATGCACACACTCCCACTGCCAACAGCAACACCAAACAATCCCAGCATCTCACTGCGAACACACTCACTGCACACACTATTCACTGCACACTGCTCACTATGCACACAGCTATCACAGTCACTCAGCTCTCACAGCACTCAAGTCTCTCACAAATATGGACGCACATGGTCAAGACAGCTGTGTCACCCCTTCCTCTCAAAGAGTAAGCCAGGCCCATCCCTCCTTTGTATTTTCGATCTCGTCTCTCAACAGTGTTTAGAAGCCGCCACCCACCCCAATGTGCCGACAGCCCACCCCCCTCACATGTCAGCAGCCCACCCCCCTCACTTCAGCAGAATCAATGTCAGCAGCCACCCCCCCTCACAATGTCAGCGGCTCACCCCCCTGCCACATGTCATGCCCAGAATACATGTCAGCAGCCCACCTCCGCCTCCATGTCAAGCAGCACACCCCCCTCACGATGTTCAGAAGCCCACCCTTCCCCTCAGACCAGTCAGGCAGCCACACCCCCTCCCTCAGAAATGCGGAATGCAATGAAAACAACTTGATCTTCACGAGTAATAAAGAGGGCGCGAAGAGGTCCGGTGGCGAGATAAGAAAAGGACTTTGCCTACCGCTCTCTAGGGTAAATTTTGGGGACAGGAAAAAAGAGATAAAAATAACAAGCAACCGATCAACATTGTCGCGAGCCCACTGGCAACGCCCCAATTAAACGATGTAGGCAGCCACACCCCCGCTGCCGACATGTCAGCAGCCCATCCCCCCCCCTTTTCCGACAGTTGTAAAGACTAGCCCCCGGCCTCAAATGTCAGAAGCCCACCCCCCCTCACAATGGTCAGCAGCAGCCACCCCCCCGTCACATGTCAGCAGCCCAACCCCCACTCACATGTCAGCAGCCACCCCCTCACGATGTCGCAGCCCACCACTCACAGTCAGCAGCCCACCCCACCCTCACATGTCAGCAGCCCAACCCCCCTCACATGTCAGCAGCCCACCCCCCGTCACATTTCAGCACGCCCACCCCCCACCTCACCTGTCAGCAGCCCACCCCCCTCCACATGTCAGCAGTCCCACCCCCCCATCACATGTCACGCAAGCCTCATAAGTACCCCCCCCTGCACAATGTCAGCAGCCCACCCCCCCTCAGTTCATCAAGCCATACCACCTTTCCCTCAACATGTCGCAGCGACACCCCACCCTCACATGTCGCCCCAAGCCATCCACCCCCACACTTCAAACTGTCAGCAGCCCCACCCGCCACCCGACGCCTGGTTTTTGTCACCCCCCCCCACCAGCCCAGTTTAACACAGCCACACACACAAACGACACAGACACGTGAACCACGAGCCACACACACACACCCACGAAACACCACACACACACAACACATACTACACACACACACACACACACACACACACACACACACACACACACACACCCTACCTTAGATCAGCTCAGCACATACTCTCTCCCCGGTACTAAGCCTTAGCCCCGCCCCCTCATGCTCTGACCTCTCCGGAAGAAGAAAAAAAACACATGGCTGCCGGGGGCTGGGAGGGAGAGGGAGGAGGCTAGGAGGGAGAGGGAGGGGAGAGGGAGGGGACTGGGAGGGAGGGAGGAGGGAGAAGGGAGGAATCGCCGCCGTTTTTTTTAAACTCTTTTTTTAAAATTTATTTAATTAACTGGCGCCCGGCCAGAGTCATTGCGGGCCCCACAGAGAGGCCAGATGGGCCGCATGTTGTGCAGGCCTCTTCCTTCCCTCCTCACTCCCTCCCTCCCGATCAGGCGCGCGGCGGGCATTTTTTTTGCCTCATGTGAGCAGAAATACCAACATGTACCATATAGAATTAAATAGTGTTAATATATAGCTAGCTATATATTGAAATTATGCTCATGTACCTATGTGTGAAAACAACTTCAACTAATATGTAATCATAGCATAGAGGTGAACAGGGGGGGGGGGAAGAGGCAGCTTGGGGGGTCATGGTGGGGTGAAGTGTTGGGGGAGGGGGTAGAGGTGTTAGAAGGTGACAATGTGAAGCTAAGTTCATGACAGTCATTTTAAATGCTAATTATATGACTACTTTAAACAACCTTTACACAATATATTACAAAGTAGCTTAGTCATTAGTGTTTGAAATAACTATTTTAACCTTACTGATATGCCACCTTCTCACACCAGTAGCATTGGTGAGCGAGACACTGCATGTGGTGCTGAGTGACACCCACATTCCACGCTACCCCTGCTTCTCCTAAATGTTCATACTCATTTAGAAGAAATATCGTACAATGTGAAACAATTATGTGCAGAATTGTAAGCATAGAGTATTGTTTTCATTCATGGCAGTGATGTCAATTATTGTGCCTCTAATAATACCTAACATATACAGTGTATGTAGAACAGAGCAGTGAATTGTAGTACACATCCCTTCATACATATATGCATTAACATAGTATGTACTGCTGCGGCAGACTTTATTCTAACAAATCACCGGTTTGTCCCTGGCTTGTTCCTTGAATGCGATGCTGTTCACCCGGAGCATGCTGTGTTCCCAGCCAGGGGTCATGCCCGGCTGACGTGCGGTTGATGTGTTAATTGATAATGGTTCAGGATTTACTAGGCTGCAATGCCTCGCGTGTCCGCCAGATGGCATAAATTCATGAATTGTAATGCAGTATATATATATATATATATATTTATATATATATATATATATATTACTGTATAACAACAACCCCTATAACCCCTAACATACAGTACTGTACACATACAGTACTGTATATGCACATCAATGATACTATAGGCCGGCGGGGGCGAGATGTGTTTGCAGCAGAGAGAGAACCGCTGCTCTCTCTGCGCAAACATCGGTACATTAAAAATTATTTAAAATACATTTTTATTCATAGTGTAGATGTGCAGGGGGTCTCCGGAGCTGACGCGTTGGTTCAGTCTCCGGCGGAACCCCATGCTTCCCCGAGATACAGCCCTTTATGAGGTGCGGTATCACTCTGCATTTTAAAGGTCCCGATCACGTGACCGCGGAATGTAAACCAAGCAGAGGGATACCGGACCCCCGTAAAGGGGCCTGTATCTCGGGGAAGCAGGGGGCCCCGGACACTAAACCGCAGCGGTTCAGCTCCGGAGACCCTCTGCAAATACAGTGAATAAAAACACAATAGTAAACATAAAAACTCATTCCTTACCTTTGGCGTGATGATGTGCTTGGCTAACGAGCAGCAGCATGCATGATGTTTTTTAATAATATTGCACAGTGAGCAGGGTGGGGTTCCCTGGCCACAAATCAAAGCTCAGGGGACCCCGCTCCTGCCCACCAATTCAAATATAAAAATACAGAAAGGTGCTTCCATCTACCATAGTCTGATAGCCGCCTAAGGTAATGAAGGGGTTAAACCCACCGTGCCACGCTTTATTGTGGGTAGCGGGGTGGTGAGAGGTTAGGGGTATTTGGCCCTTGGTGTGATTTTGAGAGACTGGGGGGGGGTTGTGGGGTGCATTAACCCCTTCACGGCTGTAGCAGTTAATACCACTACGGTCATGAAGGTGTTAACCCCTCCCAGTTTACCCCCGCGAAGCCCTAAAAAACCACCATTGGAGCTAATACCCCCTTCACCCACCCACGCTACCACATAAAAAAATTCACACACAGCCAGCCCGCCCAAAAAAAATAATAATATCTAAATAAATACATGAATATAAATAAATACATTTAAAATACATTTTTATTATGTGTAGATGTGCAGGGGGCTCCCGAGCTGAACCGTGTTGGTTTCAGGTCGTGGGGACCCCCTGCTCCCCGAGATACAGCCCCCTCTATGAGGTGCCGGTATCCCTTTTTTTTGTTTCCCTCTGTTTGCATCTTGAAGGTGCCCGATCACGTGACTTCCGACGGGCATGTAAACAAAGCCAAGAGGGAGATACCGCCTACCCCATAAAGGGCGCTGTATCCGGGGAAAGCAGAGGGTGGTCCCAGACTCAAAAACCAAAGCGGTTCAGCTCCGGGAGACCCCGCTGCACATCTACACTATGAATAAAAATGTATTTTAAATTTATTTATTTATATTCATGTATTTATTTATTTATTTAGATTTATTTATTAATTGTGCTGCTGCTGTGTGAATTTTTTTATTGTGGGTAGCTAGGGTGGGTGAAGGGGGTATTAGCCCCAATGGTGGTTGTTTAGGGCTTTCGGGGGGGTAGCGGGTGCACTTAACCCCTTCACGACCGTAGCGGTATTAACTGTGTGTGTGTGAAAAAATGTGTGTGTGTGTAATAATAAAGAATATCAATGATATGATCTTATATTATGTGTAAATTGTGTAATTATATGGACCAAAAAAATTGTGTAAAAAGCATAAAAATTGAAAAAATGAAAAAATGAAAAAATTGTGTTATATATAAAAATAAAAAATGAAAATAAAAATTGGAAATAAATTGAACAATACTTAAGTCCACATATGTCCTTGATAATGACAAATAAAAGGTCCAGGCAGCTTCTTCATGGGATCACCAACCTCCCAACGTACCTATAGAAAAGAGAAGAATAAAGCACCCGATCCTTGTATAAAATCAGATAATAAGGTTTAATAATCCATGGTGTAGTATTAAAATAAATTTATAAAGTAAAAAGGTGATTATTGCACGTACATCAATGAAAGCATATATCATCAAGACATGTTTTGGACATGTTACCACTCGCGGGAACAGCTCAGTGCGGGCTGGTGTGTGTCTGGATCGTCCTCCGGTCCTAAGTATACAGCTCAGCAGGGGGTACACGTCTCCTTGGAAAACCTCCCCGCAGTGTCCGTATGCTCGGAAATGATGATCTCTGGTCTCTGGCGGGCCGCTCGGCAGGAAGTTCAAACCTCCTTGAGGGATCTCCCTGCAGTAGCCGTCAGCTCAGACGCGGTGTTGTCTCAGTCTGTTACGGATTAGTCCGCAATGGCTCTGACGTCATCAGACGGCGCCCGTCTGCCACTCGCGTCTCTCCGCATACAATATTCGAAGGAGTGGAAGTCCCATAGACCATGTACAGGATATATGCAGTACAAAAAAGCCGCAATGGGGTACTGATAAGGAAAGTAATGGAACGCGCCCTCTCCTACGCGTTTCGTAATGAATACTTCTTCAGGGAATAACGGAGGAAGTTCCGGGGGCGGTTCATATACTCACAGAACTGATTTGATTGGCCACAATCAATTAACAAACATTCCCCACCTGGGGAGACAGAGCTGCGTTTCAAATCAGAATCTAAGTGATACATAAACATTTAACAAAGTACAAATACATTCAATTTTAATAACCAATTTGCGGTTTCTGGAATTTTAAAAATAGAACTTCTAAAAATAAAGAAACAAATGTTAGTTATATTTAAAAACAAGACAGGTGCATATAATATCACTATCTGAAATTAAATGTTTAAGAATGAATATAACGATATGGAAAATGGTAAGGACTGGTTTTTAGCACACAGACAGTTGCAATTAAGAGAAAGGAAATACAAATATAATAAAATAATTTTTTTATATATATAATTAAAAAACTACTGGTTGCATTAACATTAAAAATGATAAATTAAAAAAGAGACCAGACATCAATCTCTTCATTAAGACCTAGTGGAGATAGAGTTTGGAGTTTGTAAATCCACAAACTTTCTTGTTTGGACAATTTTTTATCTCTATCTCCACCACGTCTCCCTGCCTGAACAATTTGGATACCTATGTAAGTCATAAGAGAAGGGTCAGAATTATGTTTGAGTTTGAAATGCCTGGACACGCTATATTGCTCAAAACCTATTCTAATATTTCTAGCGTGTTCTAAAATCCTGACTCTTAAAAATCTTTTTGTCCGCCCTACATATTGGTATCCACAGGGACACTGTAACAGATAAATCACATATACTGACTTGCAAGATATGCAGTCTTTGACAGTAAAGTTTTCTTTAGTGGTGTTAGATTGAAATGTTTTACGATCTTTGTTTATTTATATTTATATTTTGTAATTGTTTACTTTTCTCAATACTGTCCTCATTTCTATATTAGGTATATATTATATATTTCTTTATGCATTGATTACCTATATCTAGCACAGATGACCTTTTTAGCTCTCCAATTGAATCGTACCCACCTCTATATTTTAACAGAGGTGTTCCGGTTTTAAAGGTTTAAAACCCTTTCCAGCAAATACAGCAGCAGCAACACCAATTTGCAGAGACTCCCACCGCATCCAGAACGGAGGACGGCGGTGAATCCTCACGTTCATCTGGTGCATGGGCTGGTCCCATAACATGCCTTTTTTATACTGACAAAGTGTGAGTGTGCATTTGTCTTGTCCATGGATTACTAAACCTTATTATCTGATTTTATACAAGGATCGGGCGCTTTTTTCTTCTCTTTTCTATATATATCTGTCTATTTAGCTAATTTTAGTTCAATTTAGGTAAAAACATCTCAAATTGTCTGTGTGTCCTGCAATCCTCATACCCTGCTGTCTATTTAGCTAATTTTAGTTCAATTTAGGTAAAAATATCTCAAATTGTCTGTGTGTCCTGCAATCCTCATAACCTGCTGTCTATTTAGCTAATTTTAGTTCAATTTAGGTAAAAACATCTCAAATTGTCTGTGTGTCCTGCAATCCTCATACCCTGCTGTCTATTTAGCTAATTTTAGTTCAATTTAGGTAAAAACATCTCAAATTGTATGTGTGTCCTGCAATCCTCATACCCTGCTGTCTATTTAGCTAATTTTAGTTCAATTTAGGTAAAAACATCTCAA